>CAUYLG010058098.1:0-31083 GCA_963573385.1 Cacajao melanocephalus
TGTATTTGTTAATTTTTAAAAGAAAAAATAGAGGCAAGGTTATAACTTCATCAGAGTGTCCAGAACAAATATTGTCATGCTTTTAAAATGTTCCCTTCACATTGATTTATCATCCATGCCTGTAATCCCAGCACTTTCAGAGGCTGAGGTAAGAGAATCACTTAAGGCCTGGAGAGAATCACTTAAGGCCAGAGATTGACAAAGGTCAGCCTGGGCAACATAGCAAGACCCCCATATCTACAAAAAAGGTTTAAAAATTGGCTGAGCATGGTAGTGTGCCCCTGAAATCCCAGAGACTTGAGAAGCTGAGGTGGGAGGATTGCTTAAATCCAGGAGTTCAAGGCTGCAGCGAGCTATGATCACACCACTGCACTCCAGCCTTGGCCACAGAGTGAGACCTTGTTTGAAAAAAAAAAAAAAAGAGTGAGGGAGGAAGGTGGGGGGGAGGGGGGGAAGTAAGGAAGGAAAGAAGGAAGGAAGGTCACACTAGCTGCTGACTTGGAGATTAACTCAATGGAGGTGGGAGGTGGGCAATGAGTGACCCCCACAACTCCCAGCTCTCCGCTATGACTCTGAATCTAAGACTCAAAGTTGCTGTCCCTTAGTTTCTCTCCCTGTAAAACAGAGCAGCACCAACTTCAGAGTTGTTGAGGGGCTCAGTGAGGTATCCTGGTCAGGATACCAAGTTGGAAGGGCTTGGCATGGTCCCTGGCACTCAGCCTCAGCCAGCATGCAGTGTCAGCCGATCACCCGAAGCTGCTTCTGAGACCTCACACCCCCTTCCAGAACCCAGGATGTTTGTATCTGGTGCTGAGCTCCTGGGAGTGGTTATCTCTAGCCACCTCATCTCATTCATCTAATCAAGAAGAAAGCTGATGTTTTAACATGTGTTCTGTAAATGGATACTTCTGATCCTTAAAAGTAACCATCTGTTATATTGCTTTTTTAAGAGAGCTTTAAAATAAGTGATTACGTTCATGAAATAAATGAACCATTGTTTTTTGCATCAGTCCCCTATTGTTGAAGAGTTGGGTATTTCCAATCTTTTGCTATTGTAAATAGGTTGTGGTAACACTATGCACTGCTCATTTTGTTCTGTGAAAGTCTATCTGTAGAACACATCCCTGACATTTAATTAGAGGCTCAAAGGATACAAGAATTTGTAATTTTGAAAGACTTTACCCGATTGCCCTCTGCAAGGCATGTACCAGCAAAGCAGAGACATTCCTGTTGCCCTCAGCGTCACCAACACAAGTCATCATCAGACTTTTGGATCTTTGCTGAAAGGGTTATCTCAGTTTGTTTTAATTTACATTTCTCTTACTATGAGTAGAATTGAGCATTTTCCCTACGTTGAGAGACAGTTAAATTTTCTTATCTATAAACTGCCTATTCATATGCTATGTGTATTTTTCTGTTGGGTTGCTGACATTTTTCTTATTAATTTCCAGGAGCTTTTTATATATTAGTGAAACGAGCTCTTTGTCTGTGACATCAGTTAGAATGAGTTTCTCCCGGTTGTTGTTCTTTTGACTGTGAGTGATGGGGATTTTTTTAACCTTTCAGGTGTTTTGGTTTTTTTTATTTTCATTTTACATCAATTTCTTTTAGTCTTTGATGGCTAGAGCTTGTATTCCTATCACACCCTTCCGGTGAGAGAAAGAAGAGCAGGTTGGGTGACTGCGTGGGATCTGGAACCAAACTCCAGGGGTTCAACTCCAAATTCCAAGCAATATGGAAATTGAATGAGAGGACATGAGAGAAACTAAGGCAGGAGTTGGGCAGGATAGTTTAGTGGCTGAGAATTTTGACTGCCTGCATGTGGATCACGGTTCTGCTGTTTACCACCTATGACATCGTGGGAAAATGTTTTACATTCTCTGAGCCTCTGCTTCCGCATCTGTAAGTGGGGTACAACAGTCGTATCCGTCAGGGTTGAGGCAAGAAACAGTTGGTCTACTCTAAAGGAGTGGTAAGGAGAGTTTAAGACAGGGACTGTTTGCAGCAGAGGTGTAGGTGAGGGATAGGCAGAACATGGGATAATGCAGCACCCAGGGCCTAGCAACAGCAGGGAGCTATTACCTCCCTCAGGCTGGAAGCCATAAGGAGAAAAGCGGATCCCAGAACCAGAAGACATCAGTAGTGTATGGAGAGGGCCACTCAGCAGGAGCTGTGGGCTGGAACAGAAGGACCCAGCCAACTGTGGGACTACTCCCTTCAAGCTCACTCCCCTGCTGCCCTCTCCTCTTCTGCCAATGCACCACTGACAGAAACGAACCAGCAGCGAAAGGTAAGGGGACCCCAGCAACACAGCTCAGAGAAGTCAGCCTTTCAGGCAGCAGAGTGGAGCAGAGAAGGGTAGAAAACTGCTTTTTGCCACATCCAGTGTAATACAACTGTGTGCTTCATAGGGTCAAGGAGAGGAACCAGTGAGGTGATACACAACCAGCACTTAGAACAGAGTCAGGCTTGTGGCGAGTGCTAGTGAGTGTTCTCTGTCATTTCTCCTCTACTTTTATCATTATCGTCACTGTCGTCATCAGCTCTCGATGCCCCACACTCACTCTCAGCGGCTTGGGAACGGTCACTGGCAGGGACAGCATTTCGCCTTTGGTCTCACCTGCCCCCCTTGTCTTGTCCTTCCCTGCTCCTCCAAGGCATCCTGCTCACATCCTGCACCTGCTCTGCCTTCTTGGAGCTGCCTTTCTCGACACAGCTGAACACCTGGACCGAAGGAGCCAGTGTCCACCTTCCCGTCCCTGGAAGCCTCGATGGCATTCTCACCACGTCTTGGTTCCGAGGGCATGATGCCCAGCCAGCAGCCATGATATTCTCCCCGGAGGGCCTCCCAGGACCTGCTCACACTGGCCGGGAGATGCTGGGCACCCAAGGCAGCCTGGTCATTCGAAATGTGACGGCTCAGGACTCGGGCAGCTACACCGTCGTGCTGGAAACCAGCAGGGGGCGCAAGAGTGCGACAGAGCAGATCCATGTCAAGAGTGAGTGGGGCCCCACCGTGGGAGGGACTGACTTCTCAGAAGGCAAACCCACTGGACCCCAGAAGAGCCCACCAGGACACATTCTGTGCTAGTTATCAATCGCTCCCCAACCAACCACCCCAAAACTTAAAATATCAATCACTTATCTAGCTGGATAGTTCTCGTGGTCAGCTGTTGGGGTGTCTGGGTGTTGGCTGGTCCAGAATGGCCTCCTTCATGTGCCTGGCGATGGCCTGGCTGGTGGCTGGAGTGATGGGGGTGAGTGGGCTGCAGAGCCTCCCATCCTGCAGCAGGCTGTCCCAGGCCTGTTCACTCAGCAATGAAAGGAACAAGAGATGAGGCTGCAAAACTCCTTCAAACCCAGGCTCGAAACTGACTGCCATCACTTCCACCACCTTCTATTGACCAAAGCAAGTCACATGGCCAGCCCAGCTTCAACAGGAGGAAAATAGGTCCCACCTCTTAAGGAGAGGAGTTATAATGTGTTGTAGCTATTTTTTGTCATTGACATGTGTTAGGTTGTTCTTGCATTACTATAAAGACATACCTAAGACTGGGTTATTATTTTTTGTAAGAGGTTTAATTGGCTCATGGTTCCACAGGTGGAAGCATGGTGCCAGCATCTGCTCAGCTAGCTTCTGGGGAGTCCTCGGGGAGCTTTTACTCATAGCGGAAGGCAAAGGAGGAGCAGGTGTCTCTCATGGTGAGAATAGGAGCAAGAGAAAGTCAGAGGGGAAGTGCCGCATTTTACAACAATCAGATCTCACGAGAACTCACTACCATGAGGACAGCACCAAGCCGTGAGAGCTCTGCCCTGTGGCCCAAACACGTTTACCCACATGTGCTTGGCTCATAGTAAGGGCCCAATCCATGGCCAGGTGCAGTGGCTCACGCCTGTAATCCTAGCACTTTGGGAGGCCAAGGGGGGTGGATCACCTGAGGTCAGGAGTTCAGGATCAGCCTGGCCAACATGGTGAAGCCCCATCTCTACTAAAAATACAAAACTTAGCCGGGCCTGGTGGTGGGTGCCTGTAATCCCAGCTATAGGGAGGCAGAGGCAGGAGAATTGCTTGAACCCGGGAGGGGTGTTTTCCTTAGGAATCCACATGGCTCCTTCCTCTGCTTCTTCAGGACTCTGCTCAAACATTAGCTCCTCAGAGGCCCTCCTTGACCCACCTTAGCTGAAATGGGCTTACCCCACCCCAGTCCAACAAAACTACCCTCTGCAGTTTTCCTCACAGCACTTACCACCACATCTATTTATTCGTCTGTTTTTTGACTCTGTCCTCACTCAATCATAAGTTTCATGAGGGCAGTGACTGCGTCTGTTTTGTCGCTGCTGAGCCCCCGAGCCCTAGAGCCTCAGTGTCCTAGATTTGGTTCACCCAGATCCAGAGCCTAGGATTTAAGAACAGATAGTCTGTTTGGGAGGTGCAAGGAACTGGAGAATGGGGAAGTTAGGCAGAGAAGGCAGGAAATAATAAGAGCTGTGTTCCCAACCTGGTTACTATGGGCAGCTAGAGCACAGTCCCACTGGGGAACTCGGCCCTGGTGTGGAACGACTCTGCAGCGTTATCCCACGTGGCGGCAAGTGAGCTGGGGTATTTATACACCAACCTGTGTCCAGCATTGTGGAAGGCTGCTCCCGGGTGTGCTCATTCCCCAGCACTTCCAGCCTGCTGCCTCTGTGGGCAGAGTAGGCTTTGGCCACCAGTGAAGACCCTCAGGCAACAGGATGCAGGTGCTGGCCACTGGAAGTGGGAAGGGGAAGGGGTTAGACTGGGGACACTGGGCACAGACTGGGCTCTTCAAACACATTCTTGGACAAATGAATGAATGAATGAATACATGAAAGAATGAACGTCTCTATGGTGGGCAGAAGACATGCCCAGCTTTTCTGAGTGGTCTCCACTCTTGTGGCCTTGTTCCCTGTTTGCACAGACAGCCTCCCACTACCGCAGCTGAAGACTTTCCCAGATGCTTTCCAGGGCGTCATCCAGACTGAGCTCAACTATTCGGTGATCCTGCAGTGGATGGTGATAATGGACCCTGAGCCCGTGGTGAGCTGGACCCTCAATGGGGTGCCCTGCGGGATAGGAGAGAGGCTGTTCATCCGGCGGTTGTCCATGGAGCAGTTGGGCACCTACATGTGCACAGCCACAAACAGCAAGGAACAGCTGGTCTCTGCGCCTGTGACCATCTCACTGCCAAGTGAGTCCCCCACCCCACCCCACCCAAGAGCCCTGCACCCTCTCCGGCCTGCGGCAGCCTTGCTGATTCCATTTAGCCACCTTCCATGAGCAGCCCCTGTGAAACCCTTTATAGGCAAATGTCATTCCAATGTTTCATCCACCTGGTGGGCTATGGATTATTAGGCCACTTTCTTCCTCCTCCTCCTCCTCCTTGTGTTCCTCCTCCTTCTTCTTCTTCCTCTTGAGACAGAGTCCTGCTCCATCACCCAGGCTGGAGTGCAGTGGCACGATCTCAACTCACTGCAACCCCTGCCTCCCAGGTTTAAGTGATTCTCATGCCTCAGCCTCCTGAGTAGCTGGGATTACAGGTGTGTGCCACCACACCTGGCCTAGTTTTGTATTTTTAGGAGAGACGGGGTTTCACTGTGTTGGCCAGGCTGGTCTCGAACTCCTGGGCTTGAGTGATCCGCCCGCCTTGGCCTCCCAAACTGCTGGGATTACAGAAGTGAGCCACCATGCCCAGTCAATTAGGCCATTTTCAGATGACAGGCTGAGGCTCAAAGAGGTTAACTACAGTGAAAGCCCAGCTCAGGATCTGGACCAGGCTACCTGGGTCCTTGGCTCCAACCATTTGCTGCCTACATGAACATGGGAAGCCTCTTCATCTCTGTGAGTTTCAGCACATACCTGCAAAAAATGCAGATCACAGTCTAAGAAGTGAGCCAGGCACAGTGGCTCACCCCTGTAACCCCAGCACTTTGGGGAGGCTGAGGCGGGAGGATCACTCGAGCCCAGGAGTTAGAGACCAACCTGGACAACATAGCGAGACCCTGTCTGTACAAAAAACTAAAAAATTAATTAGGCATGGTGGCACCACCTGTAGTCTCAGCTATTTGGGAGGCTGTGATGGGAGGACCAGTTGAGCCCAGGAGTTTAAGGCTGCAGTGAGCTGTGATTGCACCACTGCACTCCAGCCTGTGTGACAGAGGAAGACTCTGGCTCAAAAAAAAAAAAAAAAAGGTCATCATCATAATCATCTAAGGAGTGGCTCAAAGCAGTGGCCTTGGAATTTGAATCCCTGGCTGTGTGACTCTGAGCCAGTGTCTTGACTTCTCTGTGCCTCAGTTTCCTCATCCATAACACTGGGAAGATAATAGTGCCTACCCCAGAGTGTAGTTGTGAGCATTCAATGAGATAAGCAGGTGAATAGCTTAAAACAATAATGCCTAGCACTACTGAACACTAATGAGTGCTCAATAACTGTGAGCCAATATCACTGTTGCAATTAGCATGGTTATTATTAACTGTAACTATTACCATATGCAGTAGGTATATGGGGACCTGGGCAGCAATCAGACTGACAGCAGGTTGTTGGGATCAGAGAAGTGGTTTGGGACCCAGTCAAAACTTAGTTCAGTCCCTGTTCCCATGCATTCCTGGCTAGGTAACTTAGGGCAAGTGACCTCCCCTCTCTGAGCCCCCGTTTCCTCGTGTGTATAATGGGGGTAATCCTACATACCTCTGCAGGGTTGTTAGAAGGAACAAACACAGGCCGGGTGCGGTGGCTCATGCCTGTAATCCCAGCACTTTGGGAGGCCGAGGCAGGCGGACCACCTGAGGTCGGGAGTTCGAGACCAGCCTGACCAACACGGAGAAACCCTGTCTCTACTAAAAATACAAAAAAATTAGCTGGGCATGGTGGTGCATGCCTGTAATCCCAGCTACTCGGGAGACTAAGGCAGGAGAATCACTTGAACCCGGAAGGCAGAAGTTGCAGTGAGCTGAGATCGCGCCATTGCACTCCAGCCTGGGAAATAAGAGCGAAACTCCGCCTCAAAAAAAAAAAAAAGGAATGAAAACCGTGGGTGACTGAGTTCGGCAGAGCACCTGTCAGGCAGCAGGCGCCTTGAATAGCAGCTGTTACGGTGAATATTGGTTTTAGTGTGTTATTCATGGAGGACACATGGTGATATGGTTTGGCTGTGTCCCCACCCAAATCTCATCCTTAATTGTAGCTCCCATAATCCCCGTGTGTCATGAGAGGGACCCAATGGGAGGTAACTGAATCATGGGGATGGGTTTTTCCCATGCTGTTCTCGTGTTAGTAAGTCTCACGAGTTCTGATGGATTTACGAAGGACAGTTCCCCTGCACACACTCTCTTGCCTGCCACCGTGTAAAACATGCCCATGCTCCTCCTTCACCTTCCACCATGATTACAAGGCCTCCCTAGCCATGTGGAACTGTGAGTCCATTAAACCTCCTTTTTAAAATAAAGTACCTGGTCTCGGGTATTTCTTCATAGCAGTATGAAAATGGACTACCATGGCTTGGAGTGAACTAGAGGTATGCAGAGGAACTGGCCAGGAGAGAAGAGTGGGAGGGTATTTGGGGAAGCAAAGAATGCATGAGTCAAGGTTCAGAGCTGGGACATGGACATGGAAGGGGTGATGGGAATCTCAGCTTGGCTGGGTCCCAGAGAACCATCTTACCTCCCTGGCCAGGGTCCAGTAAGAGCTTCAGGGCTGATGCACTGGGGGAAGAAATGTAAATCTTATAGCACCTGGTGACCCTGATATTCATTGAGAAGGACAAACTTCCAGGACTCCCTTTGCTCATTCATCAGCTGCTCAGGAAATGTTTATGAGCACTTGCTGTGTGGCCAGCCCATGCTGGGCAGTGCTGGGAACACTCTGGTGACTAAGACAGCTGCAGCCCTGCCTTCACAGGACTACCAGTCCAGTGTCCATAGGCAGTGATCACCAGAGTGGGCAGGGCTTGGATGGGGGAGCCTAGAGGGATATGGGACCCAGTCTGGAAGTCATGGAGGGCTTCCTGGAGGAAGGGACATCTGAGCTGGTACTCCAATACATAAGAATTATGCAAGCTGGCCAGGCACAGTGGCTCATGCCTGTAATCCGGCACTTTCGGAGGTCGAAGTGGGTGGATCACTTGAGGCTAGGAGTTTGAGACCAGCCTGGCCAACATGGTGAAACCCCGTCTTTATTAAAAATACAAAAATTAGCTGGACATGGTGGCATACACCTATAATCCCAGCTAGTGGGGTGGCTGAGACACAATTACTGGAACCCAGGAGGTGGAGGTTGCAATTAGCCAAGATTGCGTCACTGCACTCCAGCCTGGGCAACAGAGTGAGACTCCGTTTCCAAAAAAAAAAAAAAAAAGGAATTATGCAATCCAAGGGAGAGAAATGGCATAAATGGTATTCCAGAGAGGGAGTGCAGTGTGGACAGGCTTGGAGGCAAGAAAGAAAGAAAAGGGTGAGCTTGGGAAATTGTGTGGAGTCCAGGGTGGCAGGGCTATAAAGGCGGGGCAGTGAGAGAGATGAGGCTGGACGGGTGGCAGGGCCCTGAAGGCTAATGCCTCAGGGTGCTGGGGAGCCACAGCAGGATTCTGAGCAGGGGAGGAACAGGGTCAGGTGTGAGCTTTAGAAAGATCCTCCTGGCTTCCAGGTGGAAGGAAGGTGGGTGGGCGCTGGACAGGGGCAGGAGAGCAGGGAGGAGAGGGGGCTGGAGAGCTGGAGGATGGAAGAGAAGGATGGATTGAAGAGACACTTGAGAAGGGGAATGGTGGGAGGGAGGGTGTGCAGAGCAGATGGCTCCTCCAATCTCACTCCTTCTTGGTCCACTGAAGCCATCATGCAGCCCACAGAACCAGAGCCTATGGAGCCAGACCCCACTCTGTCCCTGTCCGGAGGCTCTGCCATCGCGCTCATCATGGCTGGAATCCTGGGAGCTGGGGTGCTGATTGGAGGCTTGTGTTTCACCATCAACCAGAGCCTAAGGTACTTCCATCCCTCACCCCCCTGCACTGGGCAACATCCACTCAGCCCCCATGAAGCACTGAGCTGGCCCAACAAGGAAACAGAATGAAACCAACAGCCCCATCAGGGAGGGTGACAGGGACCCCTGAGGCGCCCGTCTGACTCATTGGTTTCCAAAATGGGATCACAGCAACAAAGAGATAGAAGAGGACACTAGAGCTGGGCTGCCTGGGTTCAAGTCTCAGCTCCGTAACTTACTAGCAATGAGGCTGTGGGCAAGCCACTTCCCTCCTCTGTGCCTCAGTTTGCCCATCCGCAAAATGGTGATGATAATAATAGCACCTGACTCTGGGTTGTTGTGAGTGAATATTTCTTTTCTTTTCTTTTCTTTTCTTTTTTTTTTTTTTTTTTGAGACAGAGTCTGGCTCTGTCTCCCAGGCTGGAATACAGTGGCACCATCTTGGCTCACTGCCACCTCTGCCTCCTGGGTTCAAGAGATTCTTCTGCCTCAGCCTCCTGAGTAGCTGGGATTACAGGTGTATGCCACCACACCGGCTAATTTTTGTATTTTTAGTAGAGATGGGGTTTCTCCATGTTGGTCAGGCTGGTCTCAAACTCCTGATCTCATGATCTGTCTGCCTCAGCCTCCCAAAGTGCTGGGATTATAGGTGTGAGCCACTGCGCCCAGCCAGTGACTGAATATTTCTAAGAAACTTAAAGCAGTGCCTGGAATGTGGTAAGTACTATGTTCAACCCCTGTACACATATCTGCAGAGTGACCAGGCACTGCGGATACCAAGGGAAGAAACTGCGGAAAGTCCCTGCCCTCATGGAACTTGCATCCTGGTCAGGGATACCATCAAGAAACACACACAGTAAACAAGTGAAATATACACAGTATACCAGATGGGCCAATATACTATCTGTATTTCTATATATAGGATATTGGATCGCTTGAACCTGGGAGGTGGAGGTTACAGTGAGCCAAGATAGCGCCCCTGCATTCTGGCCTGAGAGACAGAGTGAGACTTTGTCTCCAAAAAAAAAAAAAAGAAAGAAAAAACCCAGGAATATGATTATACTTCCTTCCAAGGGTATGGGTGAGGATTAAGTAAAATGGTGGGAGTCATGAGCTGTGAACAGTGTCTGGAATGTGGTGAGCCTTCAATAAACCTCAGCCATATGATGAAGATGATTGTATTAGTTTTCTCCAGCTGCTGTAACAAAATGCCACAGACTGCGGGGCTTAAACAACGGAAATGTATTTTCTCACAGTCCTGGAGGCTGGAAGTCCAAGATTAAGGTGGCAGCCAGTTTGATGTCCCTGGGTGCCCCCTCTGTGGCTTGCAGAAGGCCACCTTCTCGCTGTGTCTTCACATGGCCTATCCTCTGTGCTCATCCCTGGTGTCTCTTCCTCTTCTTATGAGGACACCAGTCTTAGTGGATCCAGGGCCCACACTTATGATCTCATTTAACTTTATTATGTCTGAAGAACCTGTCTCCAAATATAGTCACATTGGAGGGCTAGGACTACATATTAATTTCGGGAGTGGATAATAATTCAGTTAATAATGGTTTCTCTCTGTTTCTCTCTCTCCACTGCAGACGGAGAATATCCAGCTGCAACGTGGGCAACTCTCCCGTCAGCTGAAGAGGTAATACCAGGAAGGGTGTGAGGGAAATCCTAGGTTTGGGAACAGAATGAGGTTCCTGGGCAGAGACTCCATAGGTGACTTCCTCCCCACTGGTTCTCTGGTCATTTGTCTGTGAGATGTTCCCCTCCTGTGGAAAGCTCCGGGAGGTGCTTTTCTCTCCTTTTGCCAACTGCCAGCACCCCATCTGCCCAGCTCATCACATTCCTGGAAGCCGCCTAAACAAGCAGTTTATATTTCATAAACCTCTTGGGCTGCATGCAAAAGGAACTCACTGAAGTAGCTCAGGAAAAAACAAAATGAACAGTTTAATATGAGGATCTATGAAAGTTTCCAGCAATCCATAGGTGTGACAGTCAGCATCTGCTGTGTAACAGACTGCCTCCCCAAAACTTAGTGGCTTGAAACAACAGCCATTTATTTAGCTTGCAATTTCATGGGTCATCCATTTGGGCTGGCCTCAGCTGGGCAGTTCTTCTGTTCTCTGCAGGGCTCGCTCCTGCATCTGGGCTCAGTTGGCAGATTGCCCAGGGGCTGTCTGGACTAGGGTAGCCTCGTAGCTGGGACAACTGGCCTTCCGTCCACATTGTCTCTCATCCTCCAGCAGGGTGACCCAAGCTTGTTCACATGGCAGAGACGGGATTCCAAGACTACGAGCAGAAACTACAAGGCCCCTCAAGTCTCAATCTCAAAATTGGCATGCCATCACTTCTGCCACAGAAGGGACTTCATTGGCGAAAGTCACGTGGCTGGCCAAATTCAAGGGGTGGGGAAGTTGATTCCGCCTCTTACTAGGAAGGGAAAAATCCGTGGCCTGTTTTGCAATCTACCAACAAATGTGGAAGTACACCGCTCTCTCCCAGCCACACACTTCACCCCTACCCCAAGCCCTTACAAGTCTTTTCCCCCTGCACGTGGAATTCGTAGTTCTCTGTCTCCCTCTCTGCAGATGGACACTTTGTTCTTTTCTATCCACATGGAAAAAGACTCCATCCCATAGCTTCCAAGTCCACAACATTCTCTGTTCAAGGGAACAACCCAGTTTAACCAGACTCCCTTTGCCCTGTTTCTGAAACACCTGAAGAAAGCATCTGATGGGTAGACCGGGTGCCATCCGTGGTCCCGTCGCTGTGACACGTTGTGCAAGCAAAGCACCAGGGGCTCATCCCTGTCTGTGGGAGCTCAGTGCTTAGAAAACAGGTGGGAGGTTTTACCTGGGAAATTGCCCAGTCTCCAAAATATGTCTATTACACATGCTGCTTTTTTTTTTTCTTTTTGCTCTTTTTCAAAAAGAACCAAAACATAAATAAAAACACCACCACGTCTGAGTGGTTTCTCATGAAGACTCTCTCCCTGAGAAGTGGGGAGATGGTTCCCAGAAACCCGTGGCATGTTTGCAAATAAGATCAACCTTTGAGCTTGGTGGTGTTCACGTTTAATACCCCTCCAGCAGAGGATCCCGACAGATGGCAGGCACAGAGCACACAACTGTAGGGGAAGCTCCTCTGGGGATACAGCTCACATATGAGGAACACTCGGTGCTTCTGTGACCAACACAACCACCTAAACAGCATTATGCTTAGCAGTAATAGCAGCAGACCTGAGTCCACGTCTTGTCTGTTGCGGGATCTCCATGTGCCAGCCATTGGCTATTTACCTTAAGTGATTAATGCATCATAGCCGGCTGGGCGCAGGGGCTCACACCTGTAATCCCACCACTTTGGGAGGCCGCCGCAGGTGGATCACCTGAGGTCAGGAGTTTCAGACCAGCCTGGCCCACATAGTGAAACCCCATCTCTACTAAAAACACAAAAATCAGCCAGACGTGGGGGCATGTGTCTATAATCCCAGCTACTCGGGAGGCTGAGGCAGGAGAATCACTTGAATCTAGGGGGCAGAGGTTTCAGTGAGCCAAGATCATGGCCACTGCACTCCAGCCTGGGCAACGGAGCGAGACTCTGTCTCAAAAAAATAAATGAAGAGACGTTAGCCAGTTGTGGTGGCTCACGCCTGTAATCCCAGCATTTTGGAAGGCCAAGGCAGGTGGATCATTTGAGGTAAGGAATTCAGGACCATCATGGCAGCATGATGAAACTCCATCTCTAATAAAAATACAAAAATTAGCAGGGTGTGGTAATGGGCACCTGTAGTCCCAAGTACTTGGGAGGCTGAGGCATGAGAATAGCTTGAACCCAAGTGGCAGAGGTTGCAGTGAGCAGAGATCACACCAGTGTACTCTTGCCTGAGAGACAAAGCAAGACTCTGTCTCAAAACAAAAAGTAAGAGACATAACCTAAGATAATTGAGGGCTGGGCACAGTGGCTCATACCTGTAATCCCAGCACTTTGGGAGGCTGAGTCTGGTAGATCACCTGAAGTCAAGAGTTCGAGATCAGCCTGGCCAACATGGTGAAACTCTGTCTCTACTAAAAATACAAAAATTAGCCAGATGTGGTGGTGGGTGCCTGTGATCCCAGCTACCCAGGAGGTTGAGGCAGGAGAATATCCTGAACCCAGGAGGTGGAGGTTGCAGTGAGCCAAGACTGCACCACTGCACTCCAGCCTGGGCAATAGAGCAGGAGTCTGTCTCAAGAAAGGAGAGAGAGAGAGAGAGAGAGAGAGAGAGGTAAGGAAAGAAAAGAAAGAGAAAGAAAAAGGAAAGAAGGAAAGAAAAGGAAATAAGGAAAGAAAGAAAGTTGAGAAGCCCACAGCTGGCACCTGTTCTGGTTAATCTGTAACTAGGTAGATATCACATATTTGTGTCTAGATAGAACACCAAAACAAAGAAAAATTAATTTCTTCTCTCTGCAGGTGTTACTAATCTCAACCCAGACCCCAGGAGCAGGCTCTTGGGTCTCACACAAGACAGAATTCAGGGCAAATCACCGCATGCTGTGAAGTTAAAATAGCTTATTAGAGACTATTCTATTAAGAGCAGGATGTCCTCAGAAAGAAAGAGGAGGAACACCCCCACCTCAAATACAGCGCTTGCTTATATAGGATAACAGAGCTAAGAATGATGTTTTTTTTGTTTTTTGAGACAGGATCTTGCTCTGTCACCCAGGCTGAAGTGCAGTGGCGCAATCTCAGCTTATCGCAGCCGCGACCTCCCAGGCTCAAGCAATCCTCCCATCTCCGCCTCCGGAGTAGGTGGGATCGTAGCTGTAGGCACGTGCCACCATGCCAGGCTAATATTTGTATTTTTTGTAGAAACAGGGTTTTGCCATTTTGCCCAGGCTAGTCTCAAACTCCTGCCTGCCTCGGCCTCCCAAAGTGCTGGGATTATAGGCCTGAGCCACCCCGCCGGACCAAATAATGTTCTTACATGCTTTATTACAAAGGCTTGTGATCAGCTTGTGACAGGTTATTAGCAGTGTTATTCTTTTGTGTAACTATTAATTTCAGCAAGAATTTATGGATATGCTATTACCTTTCAAGCAAAACCTAGTCTTTTTTTTTTTTTTTTGATATGAAGTCTCGCTCTGTTGCCCAAGCTGTAGTTCAGTGGCACGATCTCAGCTCACTGCAACCTCCAACCACTGGGTTCAAGCGATTCTTCTGCCTCAGTCTCCCCAGTAGCTGGGACTACAGGCACGCGCCACCATGCCTGGCTAATTTTTTCATATTTTTTTTTTTTTAGTTGAGACAGGGTTTCACTGTTTTGGCCAGGCTGGTCTTGAACCCCTGACCTCATGATCCACCCGCCTTGGCCTCCCAAAGTGCTGGGATTACAGGCGTGAGCCACCACGCTCGGCCCAAGCAAAACCTATTCTTAATCTAGCAGTGCGTTTTGTACTTAAGGTATCAGGACACCAAGACATTTCTTTAAGTTCTTGGTCTTGTTTAGTGAGTAAGTACCATTAACTTGTTCCCTCAGTGATAAATATCTTGGGACCAAGAGTGCTCAACTTCCTGGGAGTGTAACTCAGAAGGTTTTTTCTTACTTGGCCTTTATTTAAGATGGAGCCACCCTGGTTTGGACGTCTCTGGCTCAGGTAGTCTCTGCCTCCCTGGCAGCCATGTGTGCCATGATGTATTGATGCAGGGCAGGATCTTAGCTTTGCTCGGGAAAGAATCCAAGAGCAAGCCAGTAGTAGAAGAAAACAGCTTTGGCCGGCACAGTGGCTCACGCCTGTAATCTCAGCACTTACGAGAGGCTGAGGTGGGAGGATCGCTTGAGCCCATGAGTTCATGACCAGCCTGGGCAACATAGTGAGACCCTATCTCTACAAAAAACAAATAAAAGAAAGCAGCTGTATTGAGGTAGCCGTGTTACAGCTCTGTGACTGCTCCCGCAGAGCAGAGATACCCTGTAAGCAGCTCAGGGACAGTTTTTACAGTCATATTTAAACCCACTGTAATGACATGCTAATTAAGGGGTGGGTTATTCAGAAATTTTGGCGGGGCGAGGTAGCTCACGCCTGTAATCCCAGCACTTCGGGAGGCTGAGGTGGGTGGATCACCTGAGGTCAGGAGTTCGAGACCAGCCTGGCCAATTTGGTGAAACCTCATCTCTACTAAAAATACAAAAAATTAGCCAGGCATGGTGGTGAGTGCCTATAGTTGCAGCTACGCAGGAGACTGAGACACAAGAATCACTTGAACCTGGGAGGCAGAGGTTGCAGTGAACCAAGATCACGCCACTGCACTTCAGCCTGGGCGACAGAGTAACACTCTGTCCAAAAAAATATTTTTTTTAATTTTTTAAAAGAGCAGCCAGGTCTCCAGAGTGATATTTGCCAGGCATTACACCAAAGAGCTTTAATGCATCATCCTCATTTATTTCTCTGAACCCTAGAAAGCGGGTGCTATTATTAGCTCCGTTTTACAGATGGGAAAATTGAATAGTCACTTCCTAGTATGAGTTACACAACCTTGGCCCTGCTGCCATGAAACTCAGCCTGGAGGCAGGAGAATTGCTTGAACCCGGAAGGTGGAGATTGCAGTGAGCCAAGATCATCCACTGCAACTTCAGCCTGGCAACAGAGCAAGATTCTGTCTCAACAAAAAAGAAAAAAGAAACTCACAGCCTGGTAAGTGACACAGACCCACCGTCCCTAGAGAATGGCAGACTCAGAGTGGGCAGGACTGGGACAGAGAAGCTTAGAGGGCTAGGGAGACCAAAGGAGGCATTGCCCAGCCCAGGAGTCCAGGAGGGCTTCCTGGAGGAAGGGGTGGCTCAACTGTGATCTGAAATAAGAGTAACCATTAGTCAGATGAAGAATGTAGGGGGAAATGTTCTGGCCAGTGGGCCCAGCAAGTTCTAATGCCTGAAGGTGAGAACACATGGTTTGTTGAGAGTGGCTGCCAGGGTTCCACTGGCTGGTGGGGAAAGGGAAAAGGGAAGCAATGTCAGAGCTGTCCTCAAAAGCCAGAGGCCTCAGGATTTAGTCCAGGCTCAAAAATATGAACATTGCCCTGACACCAATACCTGCAGCAGGGTGTCACTCTGCGGAGTCATCTGCGGTAGCAGCAGACTCTGAAGGCAGGTTTCATTTCCTTCCTTGGGCCTTGAAAGAGCCAGAGATCGGTGGCTCACATCTGTAATCCCAGCACTTTGGGAGGCCAAGGCGGGTGGATCACTAGGTCAGGAGTTCGAGACCAGCCTGGCCAATATGGTGAAACCCCGTCTCTACTAAAAATACTAAAAATACAAAAATTAGCTGGGTGTGGTGGCATGCGCCACACTCAGGAGGCTGAGGCAGGAGAATCGCTTGAACCCAGGAGGTGGAGGTTGCAGTGTGATGAGATTGGCCACTGTACTCCAGCCTGGAGAGCAAGACTCTGTCACAAAAAAAAGAAAAGAAAGAAAGAAAGAGCCAGAGATGTGGAGGGAGAGAAAGAAGGAAAACAACCATGGTGAGGCAGCACTACACCCCAAGTAGATGTGGGCACGGTGCGCGGACGGGAGGGAAATGAGAGAGGGGACATGCTTCTCTATAGCAGCAGGCTACTGGGGAAGGACTGGCAAGCTTATGTTTCCAGGGTTTTCTTTTCCAGCTCTTTCATGTGTATCCTCAGAGTACAGAAGATGAAAGCTTTGCCCTGCTAAAACCACCACCCTATTCTCTATCTTTCGGCACCACGAAGAGGGCAGAACATGAGTTATGCAGCCTTGGACCAGCTGTCATGAAACTTAACAGCCTGGTAGGTGACACAGACTCATCCTTAAAGAATGACAAACTTGCTACCATTTTCTTGTTGTTTTTTTGTTTTTTTTTTTTGAGACAGAGTGTCGCTCTGTTGCCCAGGCTGGAGTGCAGTGGCATGATCTCAGCACTGCAGCCTCCACCTCCCGGGTTCAAGCAATTCTCCTGCCTCAGCCTCCCGAGTAGCTGGGACCACTACAGGTGCCCTGTAGGCGGGCACCACCACGCCAGGCTAATTTTTGTATTTTTAGTAGAGATGGGGTTTCACCATGTTGGCCAGGACGGTCTCGTTCTCTTGACCTTGTGATCTGCCCGTCTCGGCCTCCCGAAGTGCTGGGATCGCAGGTGTCAGCCACTGTGCCCGGCCATCACTACCATTTTCTGTATGAGGAACATGCGATTTAGCTCCGATGAGGCTTCTGCCCTGCATAAAACTCTCTGTAGCTCCCTACTGCCTGTGGCAGTTGTTCCTAATCAGGAGTCCCCAGCAAGGTAATAAGGCACCCCTGATTATAGAAATAAGTTAGCGGCTCACTGCAGCCTCTAACTCCTGGACTCAAACAGTCCTCTCACCTCAGCCTCCCAAAGTGCTGAGATTTCAGGTCTGAGCCACCGTGCTGTGCCATGCCCGCCCTTTTCAGATGAAGAATCATAAGTCCCAGGAGACGTGAATAATAATTGCTGCCATTTGTTCAGCAGTTAAATAAATAACTTTTTAAACCACATAATTTTTTTTTTAGATGGAACCTCACTCTGTCACCCAGACTGGAATGCAGTGGTGTGATCTTGGCTAACTGCAATCTCCGCCTCCTCAGCTCAGGTGATTCAGCCTCCCAAGTAGCTGGGATTATAGGTTCATGCCACTACTGCCCAGCTAATTTTTGTGTTTTTAGTAAAGACAGGGTTTCACCATGCTGGCCAGGCTGATATTGAACTCCTGACCTCAAATGATCCACCCACCTCTGCCTCCCAAAGTGCTGGGATTACAGGCATGAGCCACCACACCCGGCCACATACAACTTATTTCTGAATAACTTACTTAATTATCACCACATGTTTTTAAAAGCCCCTATTTTGTGGATGAGAAAAAAGAGGCAAGAGAAGCAATACTGGTTGCTTAAGATTCCCAGCTACCAATGGGTGGAAGCAGAATTTGAACCAAGGGAGTCTCTGCAGCCCTCGTTCCCAATCTCCTCTTCTTGCTTTCCAGGTCTTTCTCCCCTGCTCCCAGGCCTCCCACATGACACCCTTCTGGACAAAGCCTCACATCTGACATTTCCCTTTTTGGGGTGGACAGAGTCTCACTCTGTCACCCAGGCTGAAATGCAGTGACGCAGTCATCACTCACTGCAGCCTCAAACTCCGGGGCTTGAGGGATCCTCCAACCTCAACCTCCCAAGTACCTGGGACTACAGGCATGTGCCACCCACCTGGCTAACTTTTTAATTTTTTGTAGAGATGGGGGGGGTCTCACTATGTTGCCCAGGCTGGTCTCAAACACCTGGCCTCCAGCAATCTTCCCACCTCAGCCTCCCAAAGTGCTAGGATTACAGGCATGAGCCGCAGTGCCCAGCCACACATCTGAAATTTTTAAACCTTCAGTCACTGCCATGAGCATTCCTGGGTAGAAGCCACTCCACGCCCTTACTTTGCTGGCCTGGGGGCTGGACAACGATTTGGCAGTATCATCTAAACCAGGATGCATGCCCTTTGACCCAGCAAATCTGTTTCTGGGAATAAATATGACAGACACTGTCACATACATGGGAAATACCATGGACATAATGACGCAAGGAAGCACAGACTGCAAATACAAAAGGGCTGGAAACAACCAAAAAGACCCATCCCCTGAGGACAGTTTCGAAAATGACTCTGCAGTCACGCAGTGTCCTACTACACATCTGTGAATGAATGAATGAATGAGGTAGCTCAATATGTCTGCCTATGGGAAAATCACCAAGATATGTTGCTAAGTGAAAAATAGAGACGGATCAATGCTACCATTTTATTTTTTTAATGGGAGAGGGAAGAATAAGGAAATGGATTCATATTTGCTTAGTTTTACAAGCTTCTTGGTGATCCTTTTGGATCCAGAGGTTTAAAAACCACAGCATGAAAAGAATACCCACTGGGTGCGGTGGCTTACGCCTGTAATCCCAGCACTTTGGGAGGCTAAGGAGGGCAGATCACTTGAGCTCAGGAGTTCGAGATCAGCTAGGCCAACATGGTGAAACCCCGTTTCTACTAAAAACACAAAAAATTAGCTGGGTATGGTGGCGCAGGCCTCTAATCCCAGCTACTTGGGAGGCTGAGGCACAAGAATCGCTTGAGCCTGGGAGGCGGAGGTTGCAGTGAGCCGAGATCACACCATTGCAACAGAGCGAGACTCCGTCTCAAAACAAACAAATACAAAAAAAAGAGGATACCCACTGGAGATGTCCATTCACTATTTCTTCAGAGGATATTTCAGCATTTGAGTGAAGAAAATGTTTACAACTGGTCCAAACACTCAAGGAATTTAGACTCTTGACAGAGAAACACACAAAAGCAAGCAGATATGCGCCAAACTGAACTTGCTTTTTCTTGTAAGCCTGCTTCTTCAGAGCAGCCTCTGACCCTCTGGGACCTGAGAGGATACCCTGGAGCCACAGGAGCTGGGGAGCCCTGAGAGGTGGGGGAACCCCAGGTGGTGACGGCATCGTCCAGAGGAGGAACATAATGGCTACAGATTCCCCATTTGGAAATAGCAGAACAAGAGTGACAAAATTCAAGAGATTTCCAAGAGACCAGCCTCCATGTTTCCATTTAGAAATTCACCTACATTCGTCCAGGGTGAGAGACCGCAACCATCAGATGTGTCCTGAGCAAGCATCAGATCCAAGTCAGAGAGGGTACTCGGGGACAGAAACCTCCAAGCCAGCCAAAACCCAAAGGAGGGACTTTACAGAAAGCTATGGGAATGTGGGGCCGGGCACAGTGGCTCACGCCTGTAATCCCAGCACTTTGGGAGGCTGAGGTGGGAGGATCGCTTGAGGCCAGGAGTTCAAGACCAGCCTGAGCAACATAACAAGACCCCGTCTCTACAACAAATTTAAAAACTAGCTGGGAGTGATCGCATATGCCTATGGTCTCAACTACCGGGGAGGTGGAGGCAGGAGTAGTTGACCCCAGGAGGTGGAGGCTGCAGTGAGCAATGATGGTGCCACTGCACTTCAACCTCAGTGAAATAGTGACACCCCGTCTAAAAAAAAATTAAAATGAAAAAGTTATAAGGATGTTAGAGAAGAGGGACCAGAGCTGCTGTTAGCCTCATGGAGACCCTGGCTGGGACAGACACCTCTGGGGACCAGGAAGTCTCTCAGGCTCTATCGCTGAGGGTATGGCTCTCCGAATCTCTCTCTGTCACCTCTCATTTCTCTCTCATCTCACTCTGTCTATGCTGTGTCAGTCTTTCAATCTCTGTCTATCTCCCAGTCCCTATCTCTGAGTGTGTCTCTGTTTCTGTCCCACTTCTTTCTCTCTCTGTCCCTCCCTCCTCCCCTCTCCCTACTACAGTTGGTCCATAATACTTATCTCCCCAGATATGATGGAGTTCTCTGTGTTAATCTATTTATGGTCTGTTTCCTCCCACTAGAACACAGTCTTCATTAAAAGCAGAGATTTTTGTCTGTCTTATTTTCTGCTGTATCCTCAGTGCCTGGGTTACTGGCTGTCTCAATACATATACGTTGAATGAAGAGTGAATGAATCACCATTCTCATGAACATTGTTTTTTGATGGCAACTGTAAAGCAGCAATAATAATAATTGCCACTGCTACTGCTGCTATTGTTGGTATATCTGCTTTTTATTTAGTTCAAACCTTAAATTGAGCTAAGCAGTTTCTTGTTTAAGCTTTTCACAAACCACGATGTGATGTAAGTACTGTTAGTATGCTTTTTCTTTTTCTTTTTGAGATGGAGTCTCGCTCTGTCGCCCAGGCTGGAGTGCAGAGGCTGGATCTTGATTCACTACAACCCCACCTCCCAGGTTGAAGCGATTTTCCTGTCTCAGCCTCCCTAGTAGCTGGGACTGCAGGCATGTGCCACCATGGCCAGCTAATTTTTATATTTGTAGTAAAGACAGGGTTTTGCCATGTTGACCAGGCTGGTCTTGAACTCCTGACCTAAGATGATCCACCCGCCTTGCCCTCCCAAAGTGCTGGGCTTACAGGTGTCAGCCACTGAGCCTGCGTCCCCAACTCCCAACTTTTTTTTTGAAACAAAATCCGGTTTTGTCACCCAAGCTGTAGTGCGGTGGCGCGATGGTGGCTCACTGCAGCCTCTAACTCCTGAGCTTCCGTAGTCCTCCCGCCTCAGCCTCCCAAAGTGCTGGGATTTCAGGCCTGAGCCACTGCGCCCTACTATGCCCATTTTTCAGGTAAAGAATCAGAGAGCCCTCGAGGAGAAGCCATTTGCCCAACATGAGCCCAGGACCCCAAAGTCCACGGGTTTAGGCTGCGTGGAATCACAGCCTGCTGGGCTCAGAATCTGTCCCATCACGCGTTGGAACTCAGCTCTGCCACACGGCAACCCCGAGCCTTGGTTGCTGAATCTCTCCGCGCGCCTCTGGAAAGTTGGGGTCCTCACACGAGAAGCCGCCTCCTCTCGTGCGCACCTAGGGAACCAGCCAGCGTCTGTCTCCGGACTGAACGCCAGGAGAGACATGCGCAGATTGGGGCCCCCCGCGCCAGGGGGGCACCCGGCTGCCAGCTCCCCTCCTCGCCAGTCACTCGTCTGGAGCTTAAAGAAGCGGGTATTCCCCTTCCCAGGCACTGGCGGAGCCGCCCCGCGGGGATTCCAGGACCCGAGCTCCGGGATCTCGACTCACAGCGGCTGCGGCAGAGCGAGCGCGCTGCGGAGCGTGGAGGCGGCGCCCCTGCCGGGGCCCAGCTGCCCGGAGTAGCTGGCACGGCCCGAGCCATGGCCGCCGCCTGGCCGCTGCTGCTGCTGGCTCTGCTGGTGCTGTCCTGGTCACGCCCGGGAACCGGTGAGTGACCCCCGCGCAGTCCGGCAGCCCCGTCCTCACTCCCAGCTCCGCATCCCGACTGGGCACTCGGCCCCCCGAGTCCCCGAAGGTGACGGCGCGGCCCGGCGCCACTCAACCCCCATCTCTGCCCCGGGGTTGGAAGGAACACGGGGAGAGGGCAGGACCCTTCTCTTAGCCACCCGGATGGCGGGCTGAGTTGGGTTTAGAACTTCCTTGAAATCGGCAGGAACACGGGGCGAAGGCAGGACCCTCCTCTTAGCCACCCGGATGGCGGTGAGAGTTAGTTGGGTACAGAAATTCCTCGAATTTGGCAAGAACACAGGGTGGGCACAAGACCCTCCTCTGGGCCCCCCCCCCCCGGAAAGGGGATGGAGTTGGGTACAGAAATCTTCCCAAAATGGCAAATGAATCAGGGAAAATCAGCAGACGGTGATTCAAGCCGAATTACCGCACTCAGGCGCCGACTCACCACACTCAGGCCACACCCACGCTGGGTACGCTGCTGAATTGCTGTGTCTGCGCGGAGAGGATGGTTGATGTTGGGAAGGAGGACAGTGGGCAACACTTGACACCATTCCCCTTCTGACCCCCAATGTCTGGCTGACCATTCATTCATTCATTTTTTTTTTTGAGACAGAGTCTCACTCCATCACCCAGCCTGGAGTGCAGTGTTGTGATCCCCACTCACGGCAGCCTCCGACTCACTGCAGCCTCCGCCTCCCGGGTTCAAGCGATTCTCCTGCCTCAGCCTCTCAAGTAGCTGGGATTACAGGCGCCTGCCACTAAGCCCAGCTAATTTTTTGTATTTTTAGTAGAGATGGGGTTTTGCCATGTTGGCCAGGCTGATCTCGAACTCCTGACCTCGTGTTTGCCCCACCTTGGCCTCCCAAAGTGCTGGGATTATGGGTGTGAGCCACCACACCCAGCCATTTTTTTGTGTATTTAGTAGAGATGGGGATTCATCATGTTGGCCAGGCTGGTCTCAAACTCCTGATACAAGTATATATATTATATATTATAATAATTATTATATATTACATGTTATATATTTATTAATAAATACATATATATAGTATTAAATATATTAAACATATTTAATAACTATTTTAAATATATATTATTTATAACATATATTTATATATTTTATTAATATTTAATGAGTACATAAATATTTTTTTTTATATTTTATATATATATATTGTGTGTGTGTGTGTGAGAGAGAGAGAGAGAGAGAGAGAGAGACAGGGTCTTGCTCTGTCGCCCAGGTTGGAGTGCAGTGACACAATCCCTGCTCTCTGCAACCTCAACTTCCCAGGCTTAAGTGATCCTCTCACCTTGGCTTCTGGAGTAGCTGGGATTTTAGGTGCTCACCACCACACCTGGCTAATTTCTTTGTGTTTTTGGTAGAGATGGAGTTTCGCTGTGCTCCCCAGGCTGATTGCAGCCAGGTACAGTGGCTCATGCCTGCAATCCCAGCACTTTGGGAGGCTGAGATGGGAGGATCACTTGAGCTTAGGAATTCAAAACCAGCCTGGGCAACATGGCAAGACCCCATCTCTACAAAAGTAATTAAATAAATAAACATTTAAAAATAAAAAAGAATTACTAGGACTATGTTTATTAGTCTCAATAAGAGCTGACACATATTAGGACCTACTGTGTGCTAAGGCCCTTAGCAGAAGGATTTTCATATAGGACCTGGGGGATCAGAGGTCAGACTCTGACTACAGACCACCAAGGTTCAAATCCCACCTCTGCCACTAGACCTCCATATGACTTGGCCGACACTGCACTCTGTGTGTCAGTTTCCCTATCTGTAAAATGATGCTAACAGTAGTGCTTGCCTCAAGGACTAAATGTCAAGAGGTATGTAAAGTGCCCAGAAGAGCCCCTGAGCTGTGTCAGCACCTGTGAATGTCCACTGTTCTAAGTCTCATTTTACTAACTAGGAAAAAGAATCAGAGAGGTTAAGTAACGTGCCTGAGGCCTCACAGCAGAGATCTGAAGGAACCCAAAACTCCTGGGCTATAATTGCCTTCCTTTTGTGCCACGATCCCCAAAATTCTTCCAACCAGACCCACCCAGAGTAATACAGTGTTTCACAGATTTGAAGACCCAAGAGTTCTCCCCGTTTTCTACATTGGGAACAGCAAGTTGTGCTGTAAATTACAGCAGTCATAGTATGTGAAACCTACAACACCGGTGTGATGAAAAAGTTCTGGGCTGGGTGTGGTGGGTCACTCTGTAATCCCAGGACTCTGGGAGGCAGAGGCGGGTGGATCACGAGGTCAAGAGATCAAGATTATGAGATTTTCCTGGCCTATGTGGTGAAACCCTGTCTATACTAAAAATACAAAAAATTAGCCATGCGTGGTGGCACGCCCCTATAGTCCCAGCTACTTGGGAGGCTGAGGCAGGAGAATCGCTTGAACCCAGGTGGTGGAGGTTGCAGTGAGCCGAGATCGCACCACTACACTCCAGCAGCCTGGCATCAAAGTGAGACTCAGTCTCAAAAAGAAAAAGAAAAGAGAAAGTTCTGGAGCTATATAGTGGTAATGGTTGCACAACATCGTGAAATGTACATAGTGCCACTGAATTGTATGCTTTAAATGGCTTAAATGGTAAAATTAGTGTGTGTGTATGTGTGTGTGTGTGTGCGTGTGTGTGTTTATGTTTTGTTTTTAATGTGGAGTCTCACCCTGTCACCCAGGCTGGAGTGCAATGGTGAGATCTTGGCTCACTGCAACCTCTGCCTCCTGGGTTCAAGCGATTCTCCTGCCTCAGCCTCCCGAGGAGCTGAGATTACAGGCTCACGCCACGACGCCTGGCTAATTTTTTGTGTCTTTAGTAGAGATTGGGTTTCACCTTGTTGGCCAGGCTGGTCTCAAACTCCTGACCTTATGAGCCGCCCACCTCAGTCTCCCAAAGTGCTGGGATTACAGACGTGAGCCACCGCGTGAGCAGTAAATTTAATTTTTTAAACCACAATTTTTAAAATCGATGATGTTGAGATTGAGGGAAATACGGTAATAATAGAGGAAATATGATAATAAATAGCCAAAGTGAAAAGGCACGACCATCCCAGACCCCCTTACCCTCCTCGCCTGCCATGACCCCAACTCGTGCCCCAGTCCCCCCTCTCCCCACCTCCCACCGCCCACCAGGGCTCCAGGGTCCCAGCGTGCCAGTGCATGCCCAGGTGCCAGGCCTCCCGGAGCCCCTCCCTATCTGGCCCCGGAACGCCCCAGATCTGACACCTTCTCTTCGGTTCTCCTCAGGAGACATCGTCCTGAAGGCGCCGACCCAGGTGCACGGCTTCCTGGGCGACTCCGTGACGCTGCCCTGCCTCCTGCAGCTGCCCAGCACAGAGGTGACGCACGTGTCGCAGCTGACTTGGACGCGGCTCGGTGACTCCGGCAGCGTGGCCGTCTTCCACCGTACTCAGGGCCCCAACTACCCGGAGTCTGAACGGCTGGAATTCGTGGCCGCCAGGCTGGGGGCGGAGCTGCGGGATGCCTCGCTGAGGGTGTTCGAGCTGCGCGCCGAGGATGAAGGCAACTACACCTGCCTGTTCGTCACGTTCCCGCAGGGCAGCAGGAGAGCGGATATCTGGCTCCGAGTGTTCGGTGAGGGGGGCAGGGGCGTTGGGGGCAGGGGCTGAATGAAAGGCGGAGATTTGGTGGCAGGATCAGGGGGTAGATAAAAAGCGGGAAGGCCTGGGAGGGAGGGAGATTCCCTCCACTGCAGATTCCCTGAGGACTAAAGGAAGGGGCAGGGCAATGATGACGGGTGGAGTTGGGGAGTCTAGTGGGGGAGGGGCTACAAGGCAGGAAGAGAGGAGAGATCCCCGGGAGTAAGGACTTCCAAGCCTGGGGTCAGAACGCCCTGAGGGAGGGGAAGGGGTTTATTGGAAAGGGGGCTGGGAGGGCACTGGGAAGGGAGGAGGCCTGGGTCTCGTCTTCTGGGTCCCTCCTTTCCTCATCTGTAAAAGGATTGGTGACAATAGCATCACCCTTGGAAAGCTGTCCTGAGTGTTCCGGTGAAGGCTTAGAGCAGAGGTGCTTCATGGCCCATGTGAGCTCCTTAGAGCTGTCAGTTACTGTTACTTTATTTGCTGAAGAAGGAGAAAGTTGAAACAGACAGAAAAGCAAAGATCCTGATACCCAAAAGAGGAGGGGGTCATGCTTTCATTTTCATGAGCTCCATGAGGCCCTCCTCCTGGAACTTGAGCAAGAAGTCTCTGTGCCTCAGTTTCCTCACCTGTGGGATGGGGATCACCATAAGGATTCGAAATAACTGACCCTTTTTTTTTTTTTTTTTGAGACAGAGTCTTGCTCTGTCGCCCAGGCTGGAGTGCAGTGGCGTGATCATAGCTCACTGCAGCCAGGAACTCCTGAGCTCTAGGAATGCTCCTGCCCTCCCTGTAGCTGGAATTACAGGAATGTGCCCCCATGCCCGCCTTTTTCGTTGTTGATGTTTAGTTTTTAAGTTTATGTGCCAGGAACTATTCCAGGCTTGTGCATGAGTAATTCATGAAATTTCAAGGGTTTGCAACTGGCACACAGCATCCAGTCAAAGGCAATTCTTGTCACTCCAGCAAGCCTGGGATTCTGGGTATCAAGGTTTATAGGATGAGGTAAAACAGAAACAGTGAGTCAAGTTAAGGAGAAACCTTGGGTAAATAATAATACAGGTAATGATGGGGAAGGAAGTCCCAGGTTTGGGAATCACCAGGATGATGATTAAGAGATGGTCAAGGTGGTTTTGGAGTTAAACAGACTTTATGTGAAAGTCTAGCTCTGCTGCTTACAGCTATGTGACCGTGGGCAAGTCACTTCCCTTCTCAACTTCAGAACTCAGGCTTCCTCTCTTCCACTGAGCCCCAGACTAGGATAACCCCCTCTGGGTTTCCCCGTCCCAGCCCTGCCTTCTCCAAGTCATCACTGCCTGGAAAAGAGTATTTCTGCCCCTTGGACTGAGTACCCATGAGGGCAGAACCAGGGCTATTTTGGTCACTGCTGGGCCCCAGCACTTTCCACCAAATAATATTTATAGAGCATTTATTATGTGCCAAGTACCATTCTTAGAGCTTTACCTGAATATTCTCATGCCTGTGATCCCGTCACTATCTCCTGTTGACAGACAAGGAAACTGAGGCACAGACTTGCACAAGGCCACCCAGCTGCTCAGCGACAGAGCTGGGGTTTGAACCATGCCATCCTGTACCCTTTTGGGGTTTTTTGAGACAGAATCTCACTCTGTCGCCCAGCTGGAGTGCAGTGGCGCAATCTTGGCTCACTGCAACCTCCGTCTCCTGAGTTCAAGCAATTATCCAGCCTCAGCCTCCCGAGTAACTGGGATTACTGGTGTGTGCCACCATACCCTGGCTAATTTTTGTATTTTTAGTAGAGAGACACAGTTTCACCATGTTGGCCAGGCTGGTCTCGAACTCTTGACCTCAAGTGATCCACCCACCTCAACCTCCCAAAGTGCTGGGATTACAGGTGTGAGCCACCATGCCCAGCCACCATACCCAGCCACCATACCATCCTGTACCCTTAATGAATCCCTTTCTTCTACCACAGAGGGGTTCATTGGATGACCTGTTGCTTTTCTTCCTTTTCCTAGCCAAGCCCCAGAACACAGCTGAGGCTCAGAAGGTCCAGCTCACCGGAGAGCCTGTGCCTGTGGCCCGCTGCGTCTCCATAGGGGGTCGCCCGCCTGCCCGAATCACCTGGCACTCAGACCTGGGTGGGATGGCCAATATGAGCCAGGTGCCAGGGCTCCTGTCTGGCACAGTCACCGTCACCAGCCTCTGGATTTTGGTGCCCTCAAGCCAGGTGGACGGCAAGAATGTGACCTGCAAAGTAGAGCATGAGAGCTTCGAGAAGCCTCAGCTGCTGGCTGTGAACCTCACCGTGTACTGTGAGTGTGCCCAAGTCAGCCACGGCAAGAACCCCTGCCGGGCCGCCCCCACCCCTGTCTACACTGACTCCCCAAGGCACTGCGGGCATTGCTTCCATCATCTGCACCAGCTCCCCTGACTCCTGTCTGCACAGCCCACCCCCACTGTACACCAGCTCCCCTGGGCCATAAACAACACTGCCCCTATTGTCTACACCAGCTAATTGGGCCACAGTCAATGCTGGTACCAAGACTGTCTGCCCTCTCTCTTTTTTTGAGACAGAGTCTCCCTCTGTTCCCAGGCTGCAGTGCAGCGGTGCAATCTCGGCTTACTGCAACCTCTGCTTCTTGAGTTCAAGCAATTCTCCTGCCTCAGCCTCCCAAGTAACTGGGATTACTGGTGTGACTGTGGCTCCTCTAGCCACTGTCTACACTGATACCACACACTCTGTTGACTCCCTTGAGCACAGTCTGCACTGCCCCCAAACATTGGCTACACCCGCTTCCCCAGGCAGCTAGCCACAATGACCTTCCAGCGTTGGCCCTCCTGGCCACTGTCAGCACTGCCTCCCTCATTGTCTACACCTACTCCCTTGTCTGTTTCTTTTTTTTGAGACAGAATCTCACTCTGTCACCCAGGCTGGAGTGCAGTGGGGTGACCTTGGCTCACTGCAGCCTCCACCTTCCAGGCTCAAGCGATTCTCCTGCCTCAGCCTCCCAAGTAGCTGGGACTACAGGCACATGCCACCACGCCCAGCTAATTTTTTGTATTTTTAGTAGAGATGGGGTTTCACCATGTTATCCAGGATGGTCTGTATCTCCTGACCTTGTGATCTGCCCTCCCCAGCCTCCCAAAGTGCTGGGATTGCAGGCGTGAGCCACTGCGCCCGGTCATAGGCCCTCTCTAAAGTGCCCCCCACATTGTCTACACTGCCTCCTGGTGAACTGTCCGCATTCAGTCCCACACTGTATCTACCAGTTCCCCTGAGCCGTGATCGACAGTCCCCTGGTGCTGGCTGCACTGATCTTCCCACATTGTGTGCGCAGGCTGCCCAGTGTCTGCGGCCTAGTCCCCCAGTGTAGTCTACACTGGCTCATCTGCAGGCCATCCAGCCTCGCCCCACATCGCCACACCGGCCTGCACAGCCCCCTGACGCCGTCTGTCCTGGTTCTCCTGCACAGCGTCACCTCCGCTAGCTGCTCACGGTGCCGTCCGCATTGACACCCACACATTTATCTCCACTGACAGCCCCAGGCACTCTTTCACCGGTGCTGTCTAACAGAAACAGCATGCAAGCTGCACAGAGGACTTTAAATTCTCCAGCAGCTACCCATTACAAAATTACAAGAAAGAGATGAAATTTATTTGTGTATTTACTTATCTATTTATTTATCTGGGATGGGTTCTTATTCTGTCACCCAGGCTAGAGTGTGATTGCACAGTTCACTGCAACCTTGACCTCCTGGGCTCAGGCAATCCTCCCACCTCAGCCTCAGTCTCCTGAGTAGCCGGGACTACAGGCGTGTGACACCATGCCTGGCTAATTTCTTTTTACTTATTTATTTATTTATTTTGAGACAGAGTCTTGCTCTGTTGCCCAGGCTGGAGTGCAGTGGTGCAATCTTGGCTCACTGCAACCCCCGCCCCTTGGGTTCAAGTGATTCCTCTGCTTCAGCCTCCCCAGTAGCTGGGATTATAGGTGCCCACCACTGTGCCCAGCTAATTTTTGTATTGTTAGTAGAGACAGGGTTTCACCATCTTGACCAGGCTGGTCTTGAACTCCTGATGTGATATGCCCATCTTGGCCTCCCAAAGTGCTGGGATTATAAGCGTGAGCCACCTCACCCAGCCTAGTGTACTTTTTGTAGTGACAGGATCTCCCTATATTGCCCAGGCTGGTCTCAAACTCCTGGGCTCAAGTGATCCTCCTGCCTCGACCTTCCAAGGTGCTGAGATGACAGGCATGAGACATTGTGCCTGGCCAAAATTAATTTTGATAGTTGCCTTTACTTACCCTGATGTACCCAAAATATTATTTTAACTTGTAATTCATTTTTGAAATTTTTTCTTGAGATCTCTCTCATTTATTTTGCCCTAGTAAGCCTTTAAAATCTGGTGTGTATTTCGTCCTGGCCATATTTCAAGGGCTCAGTAGTCACATGTGGCCAGTAGGTGCCATATTAGACAGCATAGATCTAGACTGAGCTCCCACATCGTCTACACTGGCTCACCCAAATACTGTCTACACACACACACACACACACACACACACACACACACACACAGAGCCTGTTTTAATTTCACCAGCTCCTTGGGACACACTCTATATATGAGGATGATCTCACCCCCACCCCAGCATTTTGAACACTGGCCGGACATTATAGCATCTGCTGTGATATTCTAATGCCAGGTCTACACTGAGCCTGTCACTAGTATCCACACAAGCTCTTCTAGGCATCATCCATACTGTTCCTTCCATCTTCGTCTATACTGCCTGTTCCCCTGCCAGGCAATTGGTACACAGATTCCCTCAGGTGCTGTCTATACTGGAGTCCCTCCACACTGACTCCTACCCCTCACCCCGCAACAAACCCTGTCCCACTGACCTTCCTCCTGAGGACGCTGAAGGATCTTCGCTGTCGGTCATGTCTGGGATGGCTGAGCAGCACACTAGAGCAGGATGATTTATCCAGGACTCTTTCCCGCAGGACTTGTCAGAGCCTTGAATACACTGCTGTGTGTTATGAGTGACAGTTGCCTGTGAGTGAGACAAGGAGGCCTTTTCCCACAGGACACCCAACACATGCCTGGACCAGGCTACCTAGGAAAGCTACTGGAGAAAAGCAGGTCCTCAGAAGCCCTCTCCATGTCCCCACTGACCAGGGACTCCCAGGCTTCTGCTCTCTGTGGCACCCCATCTCCCTAGACCCCTCCTAGGCCTCTCCAGCTCCCACTGCTCCCCAAACATGCCCAGACCTTTTCCTGCAGTAATGTGAATCCCACATAGCCCTAGGCCCCCCAAAGACTCCCTGTCTCTGAACCTCTGTGTCCACTTCCTGCAGATCCCCCAGAGGTATCCATTTCTGGCTATGATGGCAACTGGTACCTCGGCCAGACTGAGGCCAGCTTGACCTGCGACGCTCACAGCAACCCAGAGCCCACAGGCTATGAGTGGAGCACGTGAGTCCTGGGTCTCAGGGAAGAGGGGCTGGGGCCTGGACTCCTGGGTCTGAGGGAGGAGGGGCTGGGGGCCTGGACTCCTGGGTCTGAGGGAGGAAGAGGGGCTGGGGGCCTGGACTCCTGGGTCTGAGGGAGGAGGAGGGGCTGGGGGCCTGGACTCCTGGGTCTGAGGGAGGAGGGCCTGGGGGCCTGGACTC
>CAUYLG010058099.1:0-15162 GCA_963573385.1 Cacajao melanocephalus
ACTGTGATAGTAAAAGTAGAAGTGGGGAATTAGTGGAAAGTTTTGAGAAAAGGAATAACATGATTTCACCTTATTTATTTATTTTTAATTAATTTATTTACTTTGAGATAGAGTTTTGCTCTGTTGCCCAGGCTGGAGTGCTATGGCACTATCTCAGCTCCCTGCAACCTCTGCCCCCCCGGTTCAAGTGATTCTCCTGCCTCAGCTTCCCGAGTAGCTGGGATTACAAGTGCCAATTTCACTTTAGTTTCATCAAATAACTGCTGTGTTAAGAGTAGTCTATAGGGACCCAGGGATTTATTGAAGAAAGCAGTTAGGAGGCAACTGCAATGATACAGACAAAAGAAAATGATGGCCTGGCCCAGGACAGTGTCAGCCATGGAAGGATGAAATGTCTGCATCTGGGTATACTTTGATTTTTGTTTTGTTTCATTTTGTTTTGTTTTTTAAACTGAGTCTTGCTCTGTCACCCAGGCTGGAGTGCAGTGGCTCAATCTCGGCTCACTGCAATCTCTTGAACCCTCCGCCTCCTGGGTTCAAGAGATTCTTCTGCCTCAGACTCCTAAGTAGCTGGAACTACAAGCGTATGCCGCCATGCCTGGCTAATAGTAGCATTTTTAGTAAAGACGGGGTTTCACCATGTTGACTAGGCTGGTCTCAAACTCCTGACCTCAAGTGATCTGCCCGCTTCGGCCTCCGAAAGTTCTGGGATTACAGGCCTGAGCCACACGCCTGGTCATGCATCTGGATATGTTTTGAAGGTCAAACCAGCAAACAGAAATATGAGAGAAAATACCACATCAACAATGACTGCAAGGTCAGGGGAACAGCAAAATAGATTTGCCGTTTACTGATATGTGGGAGTTTATTAGCATGTATCTTTGGGGGGAATACAATGCTTTATTTTTGTTTAGTGTTAGATTATAAAATTATAGCTATAACTTATATGCTTAAGAATTCTGAGGACTATTTTAGAGTGCTCCTTTTCTTCTTCCAGTTCCTCCCAGTAACCAGACTCTGAAGTTTATTTTTCAAGAATGTCTCAAACGGCTCATCCACCATTGTCTTTTTAGTCGTGCTCCTTCTGTTTAGGCTCTCAGGACTTCTTGCCTGGAATCAGGCAACAGCCTCCTAAACTAGTTTCCAGGCTTCAGTCTTTGACCCTTCCTGTCCTTCCCACACTTGACTAAAGGACAGACAGGATTGTCACCACCATGTTAAAAAATCTTTGCTGGCCTTTGTCTGCCTGCTAAACAAAGACCATGCCTCTCCGAGAGACAAGAATCCACATTGCCCAACATGTGCCCCTTGTTTTTTGTTTGTTTGTTTTGTTTTTGTTTTTGAGACAGGGGCTTGCTCCATCACCCAGGCTGGAATGCAGTGGCACGATCTCGGCTCACTGCAACCTCCGCCTCCCAGGTTCAAGTGATTCTCCTGCCTCAGCCTCTTGAGTAGCTGGGATTAGAGGTATGCACCACCATGCCCAGCTAATTTTTGCATTTTTAGTAGGGACAGGGTTTCTCCATGTTGGCCAGGCTGGTCTCGAACTTCTGACCTCAAGTGATCCACCTGCTTCAGCTTCCCAAAGTGCTGGGATTACAGATGTGAGCTACCATGCCTGGCCTGCCTTGTTTTTATCTTACGTGCTCCTTGCCTCTCTTTGCACCATCTGCTCCTCCCAACCCTGCCTCAGCCCCCATCCTCATTTCTAATTGTTCATGTCAAAATGTTACCAATCCTTTAACAGTCATCTCTCCAATGAAGGCTGTAAGCTTCACCCAGTAAGAATAATCCTTTCCTCCCCTACGTAGTCACAACCCTTTGGGCCTCTATTTAACAATGTGTATTAGTTAGTTCGTTTTAAGTTTCTGTGTCTCCTTTTGGGTAGTGACTTACTGTATGAGAATATGGAAGGCCAGGCGTGGTGGCTCATACCTGTAATCCCAACCATTTGTGAGGCTGAGGCAGGAGGATTGCTGGAGGCCAGGAGTTGGAGACCAGCGTGGGAAACAGTGATATAATTTTTGTTTTAATTAATTAAAAAAATTTGGCAGGGGACAGTGGCTCATGCCTGTAATCCCAGCACTTTGGGAGGCCAAAGTGTGTGGATCACGAGGTCAGGAGATTGAGACCATACTAGCTACCACAGTGAAACCCCGTCTCTACTAAACATACAAACAATTAGCCAGGTGTGGTGGCACACACCTGTAGTCCCAGCTACTCAGGAGGCTGAGGCAGGAGAATTGCTTGAGCCTGGGAGGCGAAGGTTGCAGTGAGCCGAGATGGGGCCACTGCCCTCCAGCCTACGCAACAGAGCAAGACTCCATCTCAAGAAAAAAGTTTGTTTTAAGTAGCTGGTGTGTGGTGGCACATACCTGTAGTCCCAGCTACTTAGAAGGCTGAGGTGGGAGGATTGCTTGAGCCCAGGTGTTTGAGGCTGCAGTGAGCCATGATTGCACCACTGCACTCCAGCCTTGGTGACAGAATAAAACTCTGTCTCAAAAACAACACAAAATACTGGGCAGGGCACAGTGGCTTACACCTGTAATCCTAGCACTTTGTGGGGGTTGAGGCAGCAGGATCAGTTGAGCCCAGGAGTTCAAGACCAGCCTGGGTGATAAAGCAAGACCTCTGTGTCTACAAATAATTAAAAATTAAATTCAAGGGTATATACCCAAAAGAATATGAATCATTCTATTACAAAGATACATGCACACATATGTTCATTGCAGCACTATTCACAATAGCAAAGACATGGAATCAACCTAAATGACCATCAGTGATAGACTGGATAAAGAAAATGTGGCACATATACACCATGGAATACTATGCAGCCATAAAAAAAATGAGATCATGTCCTTTGCAGGGACATGAATGAAGTTGGAAGCCATTATCCTCAGCAGACTAACGCGGGGAACAGAAAACCAAACACCACATGTTCTCACTTACAAGTGGGAGCTGAACAATGAGAACACATGGACACAGGGAGGGGAACAACACATACTGGGGCCTGTCAAAGGGTGAGATGAGGGGAGGAGAGCATTAGGAAAAATAGTTAATGCGAGTGAGGCTTAATATCTAGGTGATGGGTTGACAGGTCAGTAAACCAACATGGCACACATTTACCTATGTAATAAACCTGTACATCCTGTGCATGTGTTCCACAACTAAAAATAAAAATTAAATTTAAAATAAAAATTTGAGAAAACAGACCTCCACGGGGTTCAGTAGAGTCGTTCTCCTAATAGGTTCTCAATAAATATGTGTTGTTGTGGGTTTTAATCGCCAGATGCTGCTGCAATGAGAATGGTCTTAACTTTGAGCAAAGGTTTTGCAGGATTTGGGGTTGGCCCTCACATGAACAGTAAACATGTACACATTCATTTTTCAACTGCATTTTCCCTTTTAATATATTATTATCATAGTCTGTTTGAAACAATACTACCAAAACAATGTATTTTAAAGGTATATTCAAATACTACCCATAAATGTGAGCTTCTCTAGAGTAATATTTAGAAAACATTGTAAAATAAATTAGATGTTTTGTTCCTCTGAGGCCAAGCAGGTTTTCATTTTCTTGTGCAAATAAAAAATATTGATTTTTCCTCTTAGGAAGAAACAATCTTTAAAATGCAGTAGGCAGACTGCGTATGTGCTGCAGAAGCCAGATGTCTCAGGGCACTGAAATAGAAAAATTAGGGCTGAACCTCATAATGTAAGAATATCTTAAGGGAAAATTGACAAATGTAGTGATTTGGAAACTTGAGGCTAGCTAGTTATATTCTACTCACTGTCAGGGCACCTCCAGGATTTGCTTCACTGCTTGTATTAATGTTACTGGTCTCAGTGTCTTTTTCTTACTAGATTGTTGTCTCCAAAGCCACACTTTACTCCTGTGTATTCAAATTATTGGTATAGGGCTGGGTGCAGTGGTTCACACCTGTAAGCCCAGCAATTTGGGAGGCCGAGGCAGGAGGATCGTTTGAGCTCAGGAGTTGGAGACCAGCCTGGGCAACTATAAAAATAAAGTAAAATAATTGGAATAAATACATTTTTCTGTACTAGAGTATACATTTCTTGAGGGTGATATTCCATAAAATTATTGGCATAAATAGGTTTTTCCTCACTAGATTTTAAGTTCCTGAAGGGCAGGCACTGTGCTTTCTTTATACTCCCCGTGGCCCTTACCATAGTGCTTTCCCCTCAGCATTCAGTCAAGCAATCTTCAGTTCATCTCACCCTTTGACGACTGTGCCTTTCTACTTCTTTTCCTTTGCTAAAGGACGCTAAAACACCCAGGTCACTATCCATGATTTAGAACCTTACAGAGATCCTAAGTAATAATAAACAGCCCAGATGTAAGCTTCCCAAGGCTTACTCCTCCATTCTATCGTACCTGCACAGGTGTTTCTGGACTACTGAGTATGGTTGTGCAGGATGTGCACTGCACAACTCTAGAGATTCCCATTCACACTGTGGTCATGGGAATAGTGCTCACAGCTGCACAACTGTATTCAGCAGCTCTGGGGCTGCTCCATGGTGGTAAATATCCAAGTTCCTTTATTTTAATTGCTCCACTATTCCTAGGGAGTTCCAAGATCCATCATGTCCCAAGATGGATTGCTGACATGACATCCATATCCTAAGGGGATGCTTACTGGAAGTCGCATGTCACTTCCACTCACATTCTGTTGACTAGAAACTTATTCATACAGCCATGCCTCGCCAGGAGAGAGACTGCAAAAGATCTTTATTCTCAGTACCAAGTTAAAACTGAACGGTTCAATTACTAGAAAAGTGGAGAACTGATCTAGGGGGACAACTAGAATTCTTTATTACAAGCCAGAATACCACCTTTCATTTCCCTTGGGACACAGCCTCTCTGAAACCAGCCACCCTGAAGAAGCCCAAGCCACAGTGAGAGGCCATACAAATCCAGGTGCGAGCCTAGCTGAGCTCCCAGATGGCTCCCGGCACCTAACAACAGGCACGTGTGTGAGTCACCTTGGATGTTTTATCCCAGCTGAGAGTCTGCAGGCGATTGCAGCCTCAGCTGACATCACTTGGAGAGGGAAAAACAAAAACAAAAACAGAACTACCTTGCCGAGCCAAGTCAATGGCAAGAAGATGGTGAGAGACAAGTGAAATGACTGTTGTTTTCAGCCACTAACTTTTGGGGTGGTTTCATAACTCAGTAATACATAATAAAATTGCTTCTCACTCACATGCCAACTCACTGCATGCCTTCGTGATCTGCCACTGTTACTCCAAAGCATCTGTCCTGGTGAGGTTTATCTGTTTAACTAAATCACTGGTAAACATAATAGCAGCTTCTCTTTCTTGTCTTGCTGAACTTCCTGTTGCATTTGGTTACTGACCACTCTTTAAAAATATAGAGAGAAGTTTTTCACAGGGGTCAACAACTAGAAAGATTCAAATGGTGCTATCACTGAGACGTCTCTTCTCTGTATTTTTCCCCACAACTGGCATGTCCTACTCCCATCCCCTGCCCACAGTAGGTAAAACTATTCTTATTTTCTTAGGTCTTTCCAGAGTTTCTATATGTACATATACACATATATGTATATGCATACATTATATGTGTGTATGTATATGTGTGCAGGTGTATATATGCAAACACAGAGATTGCTTTTCCCTTCACTTTTTAAATTTAGAGATGAAGTCTTGCTATATTGTCCAAGCTAGTCTCAAACTCTTGGGCTCAAGTGATCCTCCCACTTGGGCTTCTCAAAGTGCAGGGATTTCATTTGTGAGCCACGACGCCCAGCCTCCCCTCCCCATTTTATAAACAAAATATGTATCTTATATACACTATTCTGCCTCTTTGTTTTTTTCCCCCACTAACAATATATCTTGGAAAGGCCAGGTGTGGTAGCTTACACCTGTAATCCCAGCATTTTGGGAGGCCAAAGCGGGTGGATCACGTGAGGTCAGGAATTCCAGATCAGCCTGGCCAGCATGGCAAAACCCCATCTCCACTAAAAATACAAAAGATAGCCAAGCGTGGTGGCTCATGCCTATAATCCCAGCTACTCGGGAAGCTGAGGAATGAGAATCATGGAGGTTGCAGTGAGCTGAGATCATGCCACAGCACTCCAGCCTGGGTGACAGAGCAAGACTCAATCTCAAAAGATTTTTATATGTAGAAAATTGACATTAAAAACCACATTTTTAAAAAATACATTTTTACCAGTTCCACTGCAGTATGTTCCAGTAAAAGGTTTCCATTCTAAATTCATAAATGGTCAAATATGCCCTTTTTTTAAACTGCAGCAAACCAGAGGCAAGTAAATAGGCCATTTTTAATTGAGAGTGGCTCTTACCAATCAGCATGGAGCTCATAGATTTCACTTACTTCACGTCCACCAAACAAACGCTTCTGTTTTAGAGTGAAAGTAGACAGATGCTTGTATATGAAGAGACACGGAGACTGATATGGTTTGGCTTTGTCCCCACCCAAATTTCATCGAGAGTTGTAATCCGAATTGTGATCCCAACGTGTCGGGGGAGGGACCTGGTGGGAGGTGATTGAATCCTGGGGATTGTGGTGGTGTTTTCCCCCAGGCTGTTCTCACGATAGAGAGTGAGTTCTCATGAGATATGACAGTTTTATAAGTGGCGGTTTTCCCTGCTCTGCTATCTCTCCTGCCACCTTGTGAAGAAGATACCTGTTTCCTCTTCACCTTCTGCCATGATGATAAGTTTTCTGAGGCCTCCCTAGCCATACCGAAGTGTGAGTCAATTAAACTTCTTCCCTTTATAAACTACCCAATCTTGGGTATTTCTTTATAGCAGTGTGAGAATGGACTAATACAGGGACAAAAAGAAAAGAGTGGGGCTGAAAGCACACAAATCTCCACATGTGTGACAAGCCAGAGACTCCTTTCCCTGGTCTTACAATAGGGATTGTGTATCCAAGCAACCTTGAAATGAAAAGTGCTCCTGACATATACCATAGGCAGCATTTCATTTTGGTGGGAGAAAGAAAGGTCTATTTAACACATTCTGCTAGCATGCTCTGAAATCCATGCAGACAAAAATACAGTTAGATTTCTCTCCTACACCATGAACAATCAAAATTTCCAATGAAAAGAAAGTTAGACAAGCCATAAAAGAATAAAATAAAAGAAAATGTAGTTAAGATTTGGAGGTGCCTAGGTCTTCTAAGCAAAACATAAAATCGTGGGAAAGACTGGAATTTTGTACACAAAAATTTGTGCTGTAAGACAAAAGCCATCATAAAGCCAAATACATGCACTCAATGGAAAGAAACATATGGCAAAAAATGCACATACATATCTATGCAGTTACAAATAATTTTTGAAAAGACTCATCATCCAAGAGAATACAGTGCAAACAACATGGAAGAGCAGTTCACATGAGAAATACCAATAGTAAGACCTAAAGCCATAAAAACCCTAGAAGGAAACCTAGGCAACACCATTCAGGACATAGGCGTGGGCAAAGACTTCATGACTAAAACACCAAAAACAAAGGCAACAAAAGCCAAAATTGACAAATGGGGTATAATTAAACTAAAGAGCTTCTGCACAGCAAAAGAAACTAGCATCAGAGTAAAGAGGCAGCCTACAGAATGGGAGAAATTTTTTGCAATCTATCCATCTGACAAAGGGCTAGTACCCAGAATCTACAAGGAGCTTAAACAAATTTACAAGAAAAAAAAACAATCTCATCAAAAAGTGGATGAAGGATATGAACAGTCTTCTCAAAAGACATTTATGCGACCAACAAACATGAAAAAAAGGCTCCTCACCACTTGTCATTAGAGAAATGCAAAGCAAAACCACAATGAGATGCCATTTCATGCCAATTAGAATGGCGATCATTAAAAAGTCAGGAAACAACAGATGCTGGAGAGGATGTGGAAAAATAAGAACACTTTTACACTGTTGGTGGGAGGGTAAATTAGTTCAGCCATTATGGAAGACAGTGTGGTGATTCCACAAAGATCTAGAACCAGAAATACCGTTTGACACAGCAATCTCATTACTGGATATATACCCAAAGGATTATAAATCATTCTATAAAGGCACATGTACACATATGTTTATTGCAGCACCGTTCACAATACCAAAGACTTGGAACCAACCCAAATGCCCATCAGTGATAGACTGGATAAAGAAAATGTGCCACATACACACCGTGGAATATTATGCAGCCATTAAAAAGGATGAGTTCATGTCCTTTGCAGAGACATGGATGAATCTGGAAACCATCATTCTCAGCAAACTGACACAGAAAACCAAACACCGCATGTTCTCACTCATAAATGAGTGTTGGAACAGTGAGAACACATGGACACAGGGAGGGGAACATCATACACTAGGGCCTGCTGGGGGATGGAGGGCTGGGGAGGGATAGCATTAGGAGAAATATCTAACGTAGATGACGGGTTCGTGGGTGCAGCAAACCACCATGGCATGTGTATACCTATGTAACATCCTGCACATTCTGCACATGTATCCCAGAATTTAAAATATAATAAAAAAATACAAATAATACCAATAAGCACATGAAAATAGGTTCAATTTTAACAAGTAAATACAAATTGGGAATAAATGAAAAGATTTACACTAGTGTGAGAACATGAGGAAATGTGCTCTCATAGTTGGCTGCTGGAATTAAATTGATACAGCTTTTTGGCAAGAAGTACAACTAGCAGCATCTACCAGAATCTAAAATGTGTGTTCCCCTTAATCTGTCAGTTTTACACTTAGGAATCTCTCATATGTGCATTCATCTGCACAAAGATACAACATATTTGGGCCTGTTACTTAACCTGATTGTTCCTTGGTGAAATGTTTATTAAAGTAGTATATGCCTCATTTCATTGTTATTTTCAAATGAGATAAATAATACATGGCCTTGTACACAATAAATTTCCGTGAATAGATCAAAATAAAATCTTGATATTACTATTATCCCCTCTTTATTATGACATGGTTGTTCTGTGTACCTATATAGTTATAAACTCTAAACAAAATGTCCATCAATAGAGAATACATATTATGGAAAAGCACGTAACACACACCCACAAATCTCCAAGATGCTGTTCGAGCAAAATTGCAAAATCGTAAAATACGTGTAGATTATTTCCATGTATTTATCCGTGTGTGTGTGTGTGTGTGTCTGTGTGTGTGTAAAGGGAAATAATGAGTGTTCTATAAAGGTTTAAAAGGACAGCAAAGTTTTATCAATGCCCTAAGTATTGGGCAAAGGGAATAGCTGAAGAGGAACTAACACTGTTTTGTCCCATGTCGCGCTCTGTATTGTTTGAATTCTGCCCTTTCTGAACAGCCTATAGAGGCGGCAGTGTTTCCATTAAAACCAGTGAACTTGGCTCCTTCAAAACCACAGCAGCAGAACCGTTTGACTTCAGTCAACTCTAAGCAGCTTGGTAATCTGTTTTTTTCAGATTAGAAATGATAGAAGATAATTTATAATCCGTATTTTGCGTACCATTGAGGATGAAAGAGATTTACATTCCATTTTTTAAAAAGCGGACTTAGGATAATGAGTTTAAGTTTTTTGAAAAATCATCTTCTTCCTAACAATGGCAGATTAATGAAGCATTTCTGAACAAAATTATTTCATCATATTCTGATTAAGGAACTCCTCATTTGAGAAAGCTATAACATTTTTATATTCTTTCATTAATACCATTCATAAAAACTATTAATATGCTGACACAATGGAATTCTCTAAAAGATCTTCTGTTGTGGAGATAGTAGCTGCACCACCCCCCCATCTGCCCTGGGGCATGTCAGGAGAGCAAAACCCCACTCTGCCTGCCCTAAATGCACTCCCAGGGGGTCAGGAAATATCTCACCAGTGTCTGGCTCATTTGAAATACTCACTGTCAAAAACCATGACCATATATAGGGTACTGGATATATCCTGAAGGAGACTAAGCCACAGGAAACTCCTCTTTATTATGCTACTACTAAATGAAACTGTAGCCTTCTACTTCTAATTCAAGATAAGGAAAACAGCTAAACATAAGCAGTCTTTCAAACTGATAAAAGCAGAAAAAAAACTACAGGAAAAGAAAATGTTACCAGAACTATTCTCCGTAAGTGATTTTGCCCAAGAAACAAATGAGGTATGACTTCAGAAATTTCACCTGGTACAACTGTTATAAAACCATGAAAAGTAGCAATGCCATTAGTAACAACTAGGATTTATTGGGTATTTATATTGGCCAACCACTGTGCTACAAATTTATAGATATTACCTCATTTGCTGTTCAGATAACTGCTTATTCCATTTTACAGATAAGGACGTTGAGGCTTAAGAAAGTTAAGTACTTTTTCCCAAATCGAAGGCAAGTTTCACTCCCAGGCCTTAGCCCTTAACCATGACACATTTCGCCATTCCACCACTGAATGTGATTAATGAGAATCTGTGAACACCTATCATGAGAATCTAATAACAATAATACGCTAAGGTATTGTGTATAACTTTTCTTAGTATTTGCCAAAAAAATAAATACATAGTAAGTCCATTTTACCCCTAAGAAAATATTGATAGCTTTAAACGAATCCATTTCATTTACTACAGGATTATAATTGGTACTAAAACAGCTCAGCCTTAATTCCTAAAACTTTAAAATATATGCGATAAAGGTTTCTTTTTCTCTTTTAATGTTTATCCAACTCAAAATATAGTTTTTAGTAAGAAAACAATGTTTACAAAGTTTACAAGCATCTAAAGTTAATTTACAGAAATATTTTTAAATACTTTTTCAAAAACAAAGCAAATATTAACTCCATAAGCATATTAAATAATGTGGAATTTTCCAGGGCCAAAAATGCCTCATAACTGTGAACATACAACTTGTAAAATAAGCAACATTTCATAAAACAATGCTTTTTTTTTTTTTGAGACGGAGTCTCACTCTGTAGCCCAGGCTGGAGTGCAGTGGTGTGATCTCGGCTCACTGCAACCTCTGCCTCCCGGGTTCAAGCAGTTCTCTTGCCTCAGCCTTCTCAGTAGCTGGGATTATAGACACACGCCACCATGCCCAGCTAATTTTTGTGTTCTTGGTAGAGATGGGGTTTCACCATGTTGATCAGGCTGGTCTTGAACTCCAGACCTCATGATCTGCCTGCCTCAGCCTCCCAAACTGTTGGGATTACAGGCATTAGCTACTACGCCAAGCTAAAATAATGCTTTCTAAAAGGCCTTTTTACTATCCTTTTTACCTTTTCACACCTAATTTTTGCTATCTGTCATTGTTATTTCATACAGCTTACTAACAGTTCTTTTTCCTTTGTTATTAATGTAAACCAACAGACAGTATTAACTCTACTTCAAAAAAATCTATTCTGAAATTTTGAAATTTCAGTTTTCATAAGATATAATACTTTTTTTTTTCTTTTAGAGACAGGGTCTCGCTCTGTCACCCAGGCCAGAGTGTAGTGGGTAATACATTTTTAATGCTTAAATAAAGTTTCTATATAAAATGTTCACATATGTTGATTTTGGAATTGAAACAAAAAGGTAATACCAGATTTTGGAGCAAATGTTTATGCACCCAAGTTACAAATAAAGTTGTAACTTTGAAGAAAATGAATATTTGATGCATAAAAATCTACATACTCTAAGCTAAACACTGTTTTAAATTCATTTTTTCTTCTCGAGTACACTTAATGTAAATTAACCTTTCCATTTCCTCAGTTCTTAAGATTAATCTCTGTTGTAAAGGTTTTAATAAAGTTCAGCGAAAGTTTAACTCAATAAAATCAGCTTCCAAACACATTAATTTAGCCACAAACCTATTTTAGTCAACTTATGATTAAATTAAAAATCATTCAGGCAAATTATAATTATTTTCTGTCATGCATATTTCTCAAAAATAGACACATAAGCATTTCCCACAATCTTGAGTATGATCCTCCCTAAGAAAGGGTGTGTGTGTGTGTGTGTGTGTGTGTGTGTGTGTGTGTTTGTGGGGAGGGCTTATTAACAAAAAAATAAGACACTAGAAGTTCTATTTAAGGAACAACACTACTATAAAAAAAAAACAATTTTTTTTAGACCAGGTGTGGTGGCTCACAAATCTTTTAGCATACTCTCTAGTTGTAATGATATCTTTTGTATCATGTCGTCAAATTCAATACAACAAAAAAAACCTGACTGGATTTTACTATTGTTCCTTATTCCGAGCTACACACTTAAGTCAGACACATTGTATGGCTATAAACTAATATTTGCCAAAAATATCTTCCTGTCAGACTATGCAAATACCATTTTTCATTTTTATAAACTTAAAACTACAGCGTTCGTTTTGATAAAAAAAACATTGAGGACTGACTAATCTTCTTTCTTTCAGTTCTATTGCGTACATTGAATATGCATTTGTTAGAAGTCATTCCCCACCTCCTCACCTCTTCTTGATATTTCTTCTCTTTTTTCTTTTCTTTTCTTTTTTGAGACACAGTTTTGATCTTGCCCAGGCTGGAGTACAGTGGCGTAATTTTGGCTCACTGCAACCTCCACTTCCCAGGTTCAAGTGATTCTCCTGCCTCAGCCTCCCAAGTAGCTGGGATTACAGGCATCCGCCACCACACTCAGCTAGTTTTTGTATTTTTAGTAGAGATGGGGTTTCACCATGTTGTCCAGGCTGGTCTTCAACTCCTGACCTCAAGTGATCTGCCCACCTTGGCCTCCTAAAGTGCTGGGATTACAGGCATGAGCCACCGCACCTGGCCTTTCTCTAGTGCAGTGTTTCTCAAAGGCTGATCGGATAACTAAGCTGCTTATACCAGAACTGTCTAGCACCTTGCTAAAAAATTCAGGTTTCTTGGCCCCACAGCTGCTGATGGAAAATCTCTAAAGAAAGAATTCTGAGGTCCTTAGATGACTCATAAATGATTTGATCTGAAAGCCATTTTGCTAAAGTTATTATCCTCAAAGTTTAACCACAAAATGTTAACTGAATTTAAGAATAATTGTTAATTTTCAAATTGTACAAACTGCATTTAAATAAGTAAGGCACAGTAAGTCAAGAAATAAAATGTATTTTTACAGCAGTCTCAATTTTGCATTATGTATAATTTTAGTAAAGCAGGAGAAGATGGTAAGAATATAAAGTAATGTGGAACAGAATGCTGCAGTTAAGAACTTTTGAGCAAAATGAAAGTAAATTAATCACAGAATTTTCTAAGGTATAATCTAGGAGCATAAACGTCAATATACAGATTGGGTTAATAATATGCCTGGAAATTGCATATGTATAAAGAATTTAGTGCTTTTTAAGCACTTAAAAATCTTCATGTATGTGATCACAGGCATATTAATCTGGTTTTAAAAATCCAGGCTGGACTCAGTGGCTCATGCCTATAATCCCAGCACTTTGGGAGGCCAAGGTGGGTAGATAACTTGAGGGCAGGAGCTCGAGACCAGCCTGACCAACATAGTGAAAACCCGCCTCTACAAAACTACAAAATGAGCCAGGCATGGAGGCGCATGCATGTAATCCCAGCTACTTGGTAGGCTGAGACAGGAGAATTGCTTGAATTGGGAGGCGGAGGCTGCAGTGAACCAAAATCACATCACTGCACTCCCGCCTGAGCAACAAGAGCAAAACTCTGTCTCAAAACAAAAAAAAAACTCAATGCCGTGTTTCACAAACTACTATGAGTTAGAACTCCTTCTATTATTAAAATACCTATGTGCAACCAAAACATTAAGAAACAAAAGCCCTGAGACATCAAAGTTAACATCACCAGAAAATGGAACAAATTAATATTCCTGCCCAAAGGTATATAATTAAATCTAATCATGAGGAAACATCAAACAAACTAAATGGAGGGGACTGTATAAAACAACGATCCTGTGCTGTAGAAAATGTCTAAGTTAGGAAAGATAAACTAAGGAACCACTCTAGACTAAAAGAGATGATAACCAAATGTAATTCCTGAACCTGGATTGGATCTTAACCCATAATATACATGTGCCGCATACATACATGCTGATGAGACTGGAATAAGGTCTACCAATTAGATAAAGGTATTGTATTGTTAAACTAAATAAACCTGAGAAGCACTCTGTACTTCTATATTTGAGACCTTGTGGACGTACTGTAACCTAACTTAATAGGCAGACAAAATTGATAACCTAACTAAAAGTATGCACCTGTAACAGTAGCTGAGTCTTGGCCAATCCCAGGGGACATACTTCAACCACTCACAGACCGCTAGGTGTTCAAAACTGTGTTCAAATATGACAGATGCCAATGTGTAACCAATCCAGCTGTTTCTGTGCTTCACTGCCGATTTCTGTATGTCACTTCCCTTTTTTTGTCTATAAATTTGTTCTGACCACAGGGCATCCCTGGAGTCTTTCTGAATCTGCTGATTCTGGGGGGCTGCCCAATTCATGAATCACTCCTTGCTCAATTAAACTCATTTAAATTTAATTCAGCTGAAGTTTTTCTAATAGCAGTATCAATGTTGATTTCCTGATTTAGGCTGTGGTACAGTGGCAAGGTAGGAAGATGTCCTTGTTCTTGAGAAATATGCACTGACGAAATTAGGGGTTAATGTTTCAATTCATTCTCAAATGGTTCACAAAATATTATGAAGAGAGAAAACTACAACAAGTAGGACAAAATGTTAATAACAACTGGGGAGTTCAAGTGAAGGGTTTAGAGGTGCTTTTTCTACTATTCTTAACAACTTTCCTGTAACTTTAAAATTATTTAAAAATAAAAAATGATCTATATGTATTTTTTAAATTTTATTTATTTGAGGCGAAGTTTCACTCTTGTTGCCCAGGCTGGAGGGCAATGGTGTGATCTCAACTCACCGCAACCTCCACCGCCTGAGTTCAAGTGATTCTCCTGCCACAGCCTCCCGAGTAGCTGGGATTATAGGCATGCACCCCTACGCCCGTCTAATTTTGTATTTTTAGTAGAGATGGGATTTCTCCATGTTGGTCAGGCTGGTCTTGAATTCCCGACTTCAGGTGATCCGCCTCCCCAAAGCCTCCTCCAGAATCATAAAACCATGAATAAGAGGAATTAGCAAACAGAAAGCCTATGATTTTAGAGTATCTAGGGTAAATGGGAATATAATTAGGCTTGTGCTGGTTTACAATTAGGAAAGGGATTATATC
>CAUYLG010058100.1:0-55000 GCA_963573385.1 Cacajao melanocephalus
CTTTTCTTTTTTTTTTTCTTTTTTTTTTACTGTTTTTATGTCTGGTTCCCTATGTAAATCATGTTGCCTGATTAAATAATATGTACAATTTTCAATATGATCACATTCTACACAAAATCTGTTGCATTTATATTAATAAAAAGAAGGCTGAATGCTTTAATTTTTACTCTCAGGCTTTAGCAATAATTATACATGTAAGTTGAATTGAAAGTTGAAGTCCTTCAGAAGATTCAGGATCTCTAAATCTCTGTGTTTTGGCTAATGTTCCCACAGGACTGGTAGGAAGATGCTAGTGGGTGCGGCAGGGTAAAAGGGTTTGGTTTCTACTTCCAGCTCTGCTCTTAATGTTGATCAAATCCTTTAAACCCTTTGGGTCTGAATTTCTCATATTTCCTTTGTAATAAGAAAAGTTATATAATTGTTTATCACTTCCTTTCAGTAATTTGAATTCACGTAATTCTGATAAAGATGTCACCAAATGATCCAGTCTAAAAGTTATCCTTCTAAAAGAGAGAGTAGAGCAACCAAAAGCAACTTCAAGATAACTCAGGTTCTTAACCTTCATTTCTTGAATACCTGAAGGACAGCAATAATCATTTTGACACTCGCCTTTATTCCTCTCATCCTCTTCTTCTCTAGGATCTCCATTGCATACACCCTTTTCCCTTACAATTCACATTAGAGATGCCAAAAAGCAGGTGTAGCAAAGTAGGATCCTCCTCCAGCCCCTGTAGCCCCACTTTACAGAAACACTATTCATACATTTGTGTATACTCCACTTTATACATTTTCCATAATCTGGAATCACCTACCCCCCACTACAATAGATAGAGAGTGTGTCCAGATTTTGTATCACTATAAAAAGTCTTTACATAACATATTTATACATGTAACTGTGAATAATTTCACAATGGTATCTTCATATATTCAGAATTAAGTAGATTTTTTTTTCTTTTTTTTTTTTTTTTTTGAGACAGAGTCTTGATCTGTTGCCAGGCTGGAGTGCAGTGACATGGTCTCAGCTCACTGCAACCTCTGCATCCCGGGTTCAAGTGATTCCCCTACCTCAACCTCCCGAGTAGCTGAGACTACAGGCACTAGCCACCATACCCAGCTAATTTTTTGTATTTTAGTAGAGAAGGAGTTTCACCATGTTGGCCAGGATGGTCCGAATCTACTGACCTCTTGATCTGCCCGTCTCAGCCTCCCAGAGTGCTCGGATTACAGGCATAAGCCACTGTGCCCAGCCAAATAGGATTTTTTAAAAGTTGACCTTAAAAGTTGACCTTAAATGGTCACCTTTTAAAAAAAGGCTGGACAAATTTTCATTCCTACTCAAGTGTAGTTCAATGCTTGCTTCTCCAAACCTTCCTGAATACCAGGTTTGATCAAACTTTAAAAAAATTTTGCTGGACTGATAGACTTTAAACTGGTATCTCATACCATACTAATTTGGTTTTCCTTAATTATCAACTTTTATTAATAAAAATCATACTTTTGTATGTTTATTGCCCATTTGAATTTTTTAATTACCTATTCAAGACTACTTTTTTCTTTTCACTTTCTTTTTCTTTTTTTTTTTAAAGAGACCTGATCTGTCTCTGTCACCCAGGCTGGAGTACAGTGGTATGAGCATAGCTCACCACAGCCTCAAACTCCTGGGCTCAAGGTATCCTCCCACCTCAGCCTCCTGAGTAGCTGGAATAACAAGGCGTGAACCACTGAGACCAGTTAATGACTGCTTTCTAATAGGTTGCTAGTTCTTCACTAAATGATTTATAGAAATTCTTTTCTTTACCTTCAAGTTGTAAATATGTTCCCAATTTTTTTGTTTCTTTTTTTACTTTAAAATGTTTTTACCTAGGAAGATATTTCAAATTTTCATTTAATCTATCAATGCTTTACCTACAGCTTTTCCATTTTATCATGCTTAGTGAGATCATAAGCACCCTTAAACTTGCTTTTTTAATCACCAAGATTATTCAAGACTTTTAACTGTTCATTTTCATGCTCAGAATTTGGAGCCAAGTAGAATTCATTTTGAGTAAGGAGTAAGATAAAGCTTCAGTTTTATTTCTTTCCAAATGGCTAGCCAGTTGTCCAATACCCTTTATTAAATAATCCATCTTTTCTACAATGTTTTGAAAGGCCACCTTTATCATATCCCAAATTTGTACATTTTCCTCTATGTCTGACCTCTCAGAATACAGAGTTAAAGGTGAAAGACAAGAAATGAAGGAAGTATAAAAAAGATGAAATAGAAAATTAGTCAAAATAGATCAGGAAAAAGAAAATAATTTTTAGAGGAATATTAAAAATGGAGGCATCATATTTTTCTATTTTCCTGGGTGTCAAGAGCATATCCTACATTTGTTAACTAAGCCAAAGAATATAGAAACTATTTTCACCTACTCATGAGATTTGCATTCTCACTGAAATAGTATAGAATGAATGCATGAGCACTCTGTCATGATTTTCCTTAATCTTGGATCATCAGTAATGTTAAGGAATTGGGAATATAAAGTGTCTCTAAAAGATCTTGTAGGGCGTAAGTACACAACACATAAAACAGTACTCCATAGCTAATGGAGAGAACATCTCACCACCACCAAGACTACTTCCATTCTGAGTGGTTTTGTTTCTGTTTTCAGGGAGAGAGGATATTTTTAATTGCAGGAGTAAAGAACTGTGTGTGTGTGTGTGTGTGTGCGTGTGCATGTGTGTGTGTGTGTGTGTGTATGGTTTATGTGACGTCAAGGGAAAGTAGAGGAAGATGCAAGGGCATCATTCATCCCCAAGCATCTTTGGACTCAATTATCCTTGAAAAAAGGTTTTGGATTCAGAAACAGATGGGACTTGTGAAAGCGCCTTTCTGAGAGTGTAAGAATAAGGATGGCTGCTTCTGGGGCCCCGATGATCACATGTGACTTAGAGTGGGAAAGACCATTTTCCTTGGCTCTGCACAGAACCCAGGACCTCGCCAGAGTTTCAGTGACTGGAAACCTATGGAGCATCAGTGAGGGCATCCCTGTCGGAACATTCCATTCTCATGGTGCTAACGAGGCTGCTCGAAGGCTGCTGGATTTGGCAGCATTTGTAGAAAAAGAAGAAATGGAATGGAACAGAAATGGAGTAGAACAAAGGAAGCTCACTAACTGCTACTGAACTTTCTCTTGGGGTCTCATGGAAGGTACCTCTCTGTATGACACTGAGGGAAAGGCTAGATCAGGAACCATGGGCCCCTTCCTCCTTTTGTGGAGGCTGTGAGGGAATAGGCACTTGGAGTCACAAATATTTGGAGGATGAATGAATGAACCAACCAATGAATAGTCTTTACTGTAAAAATAATCTTTTTAACACTCAAAGTGGTTGATCTTATTTGGACTGAATATTAAAAATAGGCCAAATTAGTACAAAGAATGACAAATACAGTCTGAAAATTAGAAATTAGAACTTACTAGAGCTTAGGTGGCTATTTAAAAATGTTTCTGGTGGTATGTGATTATTGTTACCACGTTTTTAACCTATATAAGTGGGGTTTGATCACTTTCTAAAATCATCATCTCTGAATCACACATTTTCTAGTAATTATAAAACTGCAGCCTCAGAGGTAGCAATCCTCAGCTCAAAGGTCATAGGTAAAGTTCAGGGCAAACAGGACATGCATGTATTAGAGACTCAAAGTCAATATTGTTTGATATAAGCAAGAAGGAACTAAGGAGGTAAACGGGCTCACATCTATTTCTAATTTTTGTCTTTAATTCCCTGGTCACTTAATATCTGAGTTAGTTCTCATGAGGGAGAGATGTAAATGGATGTGGAATCAGCCCCAGTTTGACTCACTGAGAGAGTTCTCCTTTGAAACAGCTACATAACCCTGCTAATTCCAATAACACAATTCAGGGAAATAAAATCTAGGGTGTCTTTTCTCACAAAAAGTACAATTTATACAACTCTTGAGCATTCAGCATTATCCTCAGGAAACAAGGAGGATTTGTGCAACTTGAAGAATTATATAGGACTTACCAACCCTAGAGAGAATATTCTTAATATAGTTTTATCAGAATATTGATAAAATAATTAGGTCATTAATAACATGGTCCTGCACTCTTAACTGTTTTACAAAACACTCAAGTTAAATAATTCATACATTAATTGATATATAGGACAAATTTTAATGCTTAAAGTATTTGAACAAAATGACTCTAAAAGGGGATGAGTCTTTGATCAAACCAGGTAAATACTGCAATGGATGGATAGTCTAAGCACAGTTGTCTGGGTACCAGGCAATTTGCTTAATTCTTTATGTGAATTATGTCATGTGAATTATGTCCTGCACAAATAGTGACTAGAGGAACGAAGGTGTTATAACTCAGAAATTGCATCAGTACATTTTCCCCAGCACATTGGAATCTTCACAACAGAATCAGCACAAAGCAATTGTGGGCAAACTTAGATACAACCAAGTAGGAAGTCTTAGCAATTTATAATGATTTTGAGAAAATGTAATGGGAGTAGCTGTTGATTTCATGATTTAAAAGACTGTGTGGCTGTCCACTACTTTAAGCCCTGGTAAAGCTACAATGTAGGTGATGAAGCTATAAAACGTATTCCCCACACTAAAGCAATGAATTTATGAAGAAGCCCATACTATGACTCATCTTTTTATGAAAATAGTCTCTCTTAAAACATCCTCCAAGACATGTGTCCTGGGGAAGAAAGCACTGGCTTAACATTTTAAGATTGCAAAGGACTGACTATGATGCTTGGGGTAAATGCTAAGATAATTTTAATTATGCCAGAATCTTTATTAGGATTGTTCATTTTGTCTTTGCTATTAATGTTCTAGTTACAAATATTCATGGTTTGAGTGGTCTGCTCTATTCCCAGTTTTCTTGTAAGTGTCTTTATTTTTAGGACAAAATTGTATAGTCCCCAAGGTTTTTCAGAAGATCATACATGACCTTCTACCATCAATGTCCAGATTTTCACCTGAAATCCCTGCTCATAGTCTCCTAAAGTGAGTTAACTCCAGGGCTGACAACACTTGGGCTATAGAACTTTCCTTGCCACTGGGAAAAGATGGTTGCCAACAGTGCACAGTGCCTGCAGGGCGTGGGGGACACATTTTGTTATTCTGCCCAAAGTTGCAGTATAAGGTATGAGACAGCCTTGGTTATTATCAATGTTCAAAGGTTTTAGGCATCTCAGAAATTAAACTTCACAACTCTTTTTGATTGTTTTGGGAATGCATTAACAGGTGAATGAACTTGTACCCTAAGAGGATGCTACTGTGGTGATTAGGATTAGGGCTTATCTCATACATGCTGAATCTTATGCCCATACAATGTGCTCTGGCGCCATCCAGAAAGCTGACAAAAATGCTCCATTTCCTCAGTTCATGACATTCCACTCCCTTTTCTTTCTGATTTCTACTCTAAGAATGTAACCAAGGATAATAGCCAATTTTACCTTTGCAATATACTATCAAACACTCTCTAGATAAATATAAAACTTAGTCTATGTCAGTATATTGTCACAGATAGAAGTATATTGCTTAACATACACTGCCCAAAGAATTTTAATTTTTGAAATATAATGACAAAAGATTTTTGATGGGTCAACAACAGGAGATACCTTTTTCTAATTTCTAGCACAGATGTTAAATTAAGGCAAGGTGATTATGGGAATGCTTGAATATTAACAATACATGTATCCTGTGGGTGAGGTGGCTGTACTCTATATGAAAAGTTGATGATTTGCTTCCAAATATAAATGTATGATGAGCACATGAGGCACAATTTCTTTCTTCTTTGATCCTTATTCCTCCTCAGTTAAGTTTTGTTTTTGTTTTTGTTTTTTTTTTAGATGGAGTCTCACTCCAGGCTGGAGTGCAGTGGCACAATCTCAGCTCACTGCAATCTCCACCTCCCAGGTTCAAGCAATTCCCCTGCCTCAGTCTCCTGATTAGCTAGGACCACAGGTGCACACCACCATGCCTGGCTAATTTTTTGTATTTTTAGTAGAAACGGGGTTTTACCACGTTGGCCAGGATGGTCTAAGTTTTGCATTCTTTAAAGAGTTGCTAGAATCACCATCAACATCCCTTCTTACCATAGATAATTTATAGATAATCAGCATAAAATAATTTATTCCTTATAAAAAATACCAAAGCTGCTTCTTGATTTTCTTTTTTTACTGCTTTTCAGAGCCATGTCTAAATCGCTGAAGGAAATAATTTAAAATATATCGAGGATGTCTGTAAGTTAAAAGGATAATATAGAAATGGTTATTGAAACAGCACATTAGCTGTTAGCCTTTCTATTTGCTTATCATACAATGGGAACTGCTGTTTACTTTTTATTCTATAAAGGACAGGCCCACTTTCTGTCTCCAAACAGTTAAAGGAATTAGATGAGAAATTATTCCAAATGAACTGTACACAGTTTGATTAGCCTAGCTCAGTGTATAGTTTCCGTAAAAAAAGAGTCATCAACACGCTGAGGTCAAATGCATTCTTATTGAATAATAAATTGAAGCCCCAAATGCTTTATGCAGTAGCATATTAGTATATGTGATTCTTGTTAGCAATGTAGTAAGTATTTTAATTTGCTGAATGTTTAGGATGGGTTATTTTAAAGCTGTCCCATGTAATATCACAACATTGAAAAGAGGCTCTGTGTAAATGGGTCAAAAATGGTATTCATATATAAAGGAGGACAGACTTTTTAAATACTGATAACAGTATTACTTGTTAAGATCTTCATGCCTTAAAAAGTTCCTTGGCATGTATCATATAATGTCTTCATTCTCACCATAGGCCTGTCAGGTGTGGGAGAACAATATGCGTTTAGATATAATTTTTGTATCCCAAATTGACCTAATTGAGGCACATATTTTGTAACCAAAAAAAAAGAAAACACAAAAAAGTATACAATAAATACATATTATACATATGCAATTTTACCTATGCAATATATAGTCAAACACTCTCTAGATAAATACATAACTTAGTTTATGACCAGTATATTGTCACAGATAGAAGTATATTGCTTAATATACACTGCCAAAAAATTTTAATTTTTGAAATACAACAACAAAAGATTTTTGACAGAGGGTAACAACAAGAGATACCTTTCTAATTTCCATTACAGATGTTAAATTAAGGCAAAATGATTATGGGAATGCTTGAATATTAACAATACATGTATTCTGTGGGTGAGGTGGCTGTCCACTTTTATGATAAAGTTGATGATTTGCTTCCAAATATAAATGTATAATGAGCACACGAAGCACAGGTTCAGTTTTGGGGAATGCTTAAGGGCCTTATTGATAAAAATACAAAATTGTATGTATACACACACACACACATAATGTTTGCAGTTAAATAAAGCACTTGAAAATCATAAGCATAGATCAAATATGTCTTTTGTTATTACGTGATAAAATTTAAGTAGCCCAGAATTAGAGGAAAAAAAAATCACACACAAGGGCAACAATTCTTGATATCAGTGTTTCCAAACCCTGGAATAGTCTGGCACCAAATATTCAGTTTACTTCCAAATTTTTGGTCAGAAAGCAATCTTATTTGCAAAACATGCAAAGAGAAGTATTTTGAAATGAAGTGGAAAATCAAGGCATTGTCCACAGAATTTTGCATTTTTATCAATAAGACCCTTAAGCATTCTCCAAAACTGGTGCTTCCACAGTGCCATGAGAAGTGAAAATATGTTTTGAGCCAATCTGTAGCCATTTTATTTCACTTCCAAAGTATTATTCTACAGTCCTTTTCATGAATGTGAAAGTAGCTATGTTGTATACTGGTATATTATTCATGTTTTACTGAATTTTCATAAGGAATAAAATTTTTAAAACAGAAAGGTAGATCGATTATGTGAAGAGATAAAACATTCCCATTCAACAGCAAAGATGTTCCTAGACATTGATCTATGAGTACCACTCGACCGCAGGAAATATTTCCCAGCCCTGTCTTTAGATAATATGTGGACAAAGAAGGCAAGATAAGCTAGAAGCATGTGTAGCATTTGATAGTTTAAATGATTGACACCATGGGTTGCTAAGTTTCATAGACGCTTGTCTGAGTTCTTTACTTATTAAAAAAATAAATAAATAAGTAGAAGTTAGCAAAACAATAAAACAACAGATGTGCAAGCTCAAATTTAAAACCAAAGCCTTCCTTCTTCCCTTGTCTTTTCTCTTCCTTTTTCTCTGCCTGACTCCAAGCACACCTTTCCAGCTCATTACTGCAAATCATTTGAATTCCAGCACACAATGTCACCTGCTCTGTAATCTGATTACTTTATGGAGGAATTAGTATGTATATTTAATGTAGAAGGGTTTTAATCTTGATGAAAATAATCCTAAGAAACTGTGATAGGGCCGCTCATATGTCTGGCAGATATGCCAGTAACATGCTAATAAATGACAGCTGATTTATGTATCTGGATTCTTTTATTTATAAAAATAGCAAGTGGACTGATTTTTGATATTAATAATACAAGTGAATCCACTTTGATTAGACTTCTGTGGAGAGCTGTGCATATCCGGCATTACAATTAAATCTTGTGATGTGGAATGGGAATGACATGCTAATGAAGCAAGCCAGTGAGCCTGAACCAAGAGTGTCCAACATCATTATGGGATATCTTAGATGAAGAGTAATTATAAGAGGAACACTGAAATGTCATTAAAAATCTTCACTAAGAGATTTAACCTACTATTTTGTACTAATGCTGGATTTTTTTTTTTTTTAAGCAACATAACTGAACACAAAGTTCCTTTTCAGAATTTACAGGAAAAGGTTTTTAAATAGGTCTGGATTTAAGAAAAGAAACAATCTAGTGTCCTAATTTAATTTGGTACATCAAAATTCAATGGTGGTATGTAATTGAAATCTCTTTTTAATAATTTCAGATGAATTAGCAATTAAGGCTTGATCCGATTTCCATGAAATTTATTAAAATTGAGGGTTGAAGCCCTTGAAAATTTTTATTCTTTTCACTCCATTAGCACAATGCATCTAGTCTAAATGACTCTGTCAGTTAGTATGGTACCTTCCTTGTTTATTTATGAGAATTTGTTTCAAGGAATTTCAAAAGAGGTAATGTCATACATATTCATAGAAGGTAGCTTTAATATATAAATCAAGAAAACTCCCAAAGCTTAAATTTCCTCATTTTTGGGGGGAAAAATGTACTACCTTCACCTTCATAACCAGATTTGCTTCTGAGCAATGCTCACTCGGGCCGTGCCTGCCTGTAATTCACCCTGTCCCATACCTCCGTAGGAGGAAGACTTCATGACAAGTGGCAATTGGGCACTGATTGAACAGGACTTAACGAAAGATGAAACAGTGCCAGCTCGCAACAATATAAAATGTGCACTCCGAGCACTGGCTCCAACTTCATAAATCCAGGAGCCTAAAAGTATAAGAAAATGTGACCGAAACCTTAGTACCTATCACACTGCCTTGGCACCCAGCAGGAAAAACAGAGTGCTTCTCAGTGGCAAACAAATAAATTACGCACATGCTGAAAGACCAAAAGAAATATGCCAAGCATTTGTTCCCCTTCTCCTTGCTCTTTTTGAAGAACTGCAATTATGCTTAACAAAAACAGCATAGAACTAGTTGGCATCACTCTGAGACATAAATGTGTTTCTGTTCCAAATATGCAGCATTTTTAGAATGTTTGTATGTATTACATGCAATTTGTTCAGTGTATCGTTCTGGGAAAACCAGGTCCTGACTGGGTAATTATGAGAAAGGTAAACAGTATTTTCTGACTGTGAGCTTCCATTTCTAAAGTTGGAGCAAAAAACTCGTATTAGTTACCTTTTTAAAGAAACATAACCAACACAGGGCTTGCCAGTTTGCCTTCATCAAATTTGATATTTTGCAAATGAGGTCTTTTCCTTGTTTAACGTAATGGGCCCCCTGAAGAAACCGAAGTGGCAAATGGATCTCTTTCAAGTAGATAGTGAGTGAGTTAAAGATACCTTATCTCACTAGGGTTCTATAATAGAAATAAAACTGACTCTCTAAAACCCTTATTAGAAAATGCTGGGATTTTCTATTGAGTTAAGTTTGGTTCAACAAGTCTTTATTCTTTACCTGTATGGTTTAGTGTGGAAGATGGCCACATGGCAATATTTCACTATAATATTTTAAGGGCTAAGATAGAGATATGTTCTTGGTGCTATGGGAACATCAGGAGTGGACTATGACTATCTGAGTAATGAGGCACCTTGGAGGATGAAATACTGAGCTAGAGATGGCCAAGGTGGGTGGTGACAGCACAAGTTGAAAAGGGCACTGCAGACAGGAAAAATTATGACCAAAGATTTGGTGTCACGAATCTAAATGGCATGTGTTGTGGAGTTGGCAAATGACAGGGATCATAGTAGATGCAAGTACTCCATGACCTTCATATCACAAAGGACATGGTAGGAATGGCAGTAGATGAGACAGGAAGCAGCTGTAAGGTCCAGGGCCTAGAGGGCCTTCATATCATGATAAGCAAATGAGACTTTATCCTGTAACTTACCTTCAGTCTTTGAAGACTTTAAGCTAGGGAATAGCATGGTCTAGGGTACATTTTAGGTAAATCATTCATTTTCCAACCTTTACGTATGTTGGGACAGTTGTGCCTCATAAATGTCCTTTCTCAGATTCAACAGACTCAGTTTCAATGAGTTTTATAACTAATGGAAATTCAGCCATGTTTTTACCAATAGTACTAGAATAGCATTTTGAGGAGTATTGAGCTATTGCAGGTTCTCATGACTTTTGTTCTTGCTCTAGCCTCTTTAATATGCTTTCCGTTCACAACCATTTTAAGGATTTTATGTGTTCAAAACAGCAAGACAATCCTGAGCTAGGCCAAATTTCAAACCAGTGAATTGGGGCACAGATGAAGCCTTGCCACTGAAGCCAGTTCAGAGGGTGAGCTGTTGCTTCAAGCCTTTCAGGTGCGTAAACATTTTTGCCCAAAGCCATTCCAGGAGGAAGGAATGCAAAAGACTCTTCAAAGAAAGGACTATACATTTGCAGAACACAATTGCTAAACACATCATCTGATTTAGCAAGATTGCTTCTGAACATTGACCAGTTTGAGAAAGTTGGGCAGAAGGAGGGAAGACGGGATTGGATGAATAAGTAATAAGGAAATCAACACTGAGAAAGATATAAACCAAACATCAACAAAGTTTAAAGAAAATAGCAAAGTCCTCGGTCATTAACTATCTCACTAATGGGCTTCAAAAAGTCATTTCCAAGACCATTAAATGTTCAAGCATTTTAATATAAAAAGTCCTACCTGTCTCTAACTTTCATTTTAAACTAAGAAGTATAAGAAAATCAATTGCACTTAATTTAGAAAGGCACTATCACATAGAGTAGCCTTTTCGATACAATTTGAATCCTTTTCTGTCACTGGAGGGCTTTTCTCAGTTCTTTGATTTTTCTATCTGGACTGCTTGTCTAGAAGTTCCAAGACCCTCACAAATGAGACAAAAGCCAGAGTTAGTTGAAGCATAGGAAAGGTAGAAAGATGTCCTTGCCAAATAGCTCCAGATAAAGCAGCTGTCTTTCCCCATCACCTAAATTCTTCCTTCCTCACCTCCCTTTCCTCACATCAGTTAACTTTTGACTACGGCTGGGTCAGTCATATTTCTTTTCTTGAGGATTTGTACTAAGAAATTGTAATCAGAGGACGTTTGATCCAGGAACTGTAAAATCCAAGAAAAAATTAAATTAAAACTATATTTGGAATTCTATAAAGAATTGACATTCAGATATACAACAGAAAAAATCAAGTGTAATACATATGGATTTATAAGATAAAGATATATTTTCAAAAATAATTATAGCTTTTTTATGGCAAAATGACTTTTCCTACTCATTTAGTAAGTGTAAAATATGAATTTATAATTTCAGCAATAATAATTTTGTCAGTAATGAAAGCAATTAACATTTCACACTGAACTAATAATATTAGTAAAAAATGAAGGGGATATGATCCGTTTAGATTCAACATAAATTTACCCACAGGGAAAAAGGCCAAGTAGGTATAGCATGTACACAAGTATCCCACCCATTTTTGTTGCTTTTGATTTTTTTTAAAGTCCAAAGCTGACTTCCTCTTAGATTAATGGAAATTACATTTGTATTCTAAGGAAATGACATCAAAGTGAAGCAGCATTCAATCCTCAGATATCAACTAACAGAAAAAATCAATTAACCGTATTTTTCCAATACCAACAGGACACTGTCAAACGGCACCACCACAATAACACATTTTTTAGAATATTCCTTCCCTCGGCCAGACACGGTGGCTCACGCCTGTAATCCCAACACTTTGGGAGGCCAAGGTGGGTGGATCACTTGAGGCCAGGAGTTTGAGACCAGCCTGGCCAACATGGTGAAACCCCATCTCTACTAAAAACACAAAACGTAGCTGGGCGTGGTGGCATGAGCCTGTAGTCCCAGCTACTTGGGAAGCTGAAGCAGGAGAATCACTTGAACCCGGGAGGCAGAGGTTGCAATGAGCCGAGATCATGACACTACACTCCAGCCTGGGTGACAGAGTGAGTGAGACTCCATCAAAAAAAAAAAAAAAAAAAAATTATTTCCCTCAAAATATGTATTGAGTACTCATTATGTGTCAAGTATGAATTTAGGAACTAGAGAGGAGGATGAAAACATAAAAGGACCTTCATCACAAAAAATGTTATACCTTCACCATGCCATTTCCTCTTCTTGTGTTCACAGGAGGAAAACTTTTCTCAGGCTCCATTTTATGTGGCCACATGAATGAGTTTTGGCCAGTAGAATGCAGGAACAAGTAATTTAAGCGGTTTCCAGTCCTGCCCCTTAGAAATATCCCTCATGACCTTTCAGCTCCCCCTTCCACCTTGGAGGCTAATAGTTCAGAGAGTATAGCTACAAGAAGGGGTAGGCTCTCTAAACCTATATCAGACTATGAGGCAAAAAGGAGCTTTTGCTGTTAAGCCCCTGAGATTTGGGGGTTTATTTGCTACCAATGAGTTGCCTGTCCCAATCTCATAATCTGGAGAACAAAATGATAATGATTAAAACTTATAATATGGGAAATGTAGAAATAAAGTAATACAGATGAACAGAAAAATAGCAAGGGTATCTTGCCTAGGGACTCAGCCAGGATGGGGTCTCATGGGAGGTGACAGTTTACAGTGCTCTTGAATTATGGTAGGGTTTTGCAAACTAGAGCAAAACAAAAAGTGAGATTGAAGGGAATTATCTACCATTGCTGTAATGTCCTTTATCAAGAAATGACTTGATATCTTCTCAATCAAAGGCAACCAAGACAGGAAAGGAACTCAAAACATAACTTTAATTTTATTGTGCTGAATTAATGCTGAATTACTACTTAGTTAACATAACTTAAAAAAATATTGGGTCAGATACATTTACTGAGTAATCTGTTGGCACTTTCATTATAAATGAATTCATGAGAAAAAGCACCTGGAAGCTCATTCAGAAATGTCAAAATTATCTCCAAAATAGAAGGTATTGATTAATAAATACCTAATATCCAACATGTGCAGTCTTCAGATGCAAGCTCTTTCCTGATGTCTAGATAGCTTTTGAGGTTAATGTAGTGATAACCACAATCAATAGCAGCCAGAGGAAGCTGAAGCCATTTCCACTGAATATCCTAATGTGGATGTACAAAGCTTCCTCAGAGATGAAACATAACTAGAAGCACAGCCAAAAAAAAAAAATCCAAACTCATTTATTATTCAGAGAAAGTAGTGAGTTCTGCACTGGTCTCTTCTGAGAAGGTGTGAGGTGAAGACTTTGCCATGAATTGTCAAATCTGCTTTTCCAGGAAGGTTGTTTGAATTATAATAGAAAGAAAAACCTGTGAATTTTGGAAAAATGAAGAAAGCTGTATTAGAAGCAAATGAACAAGGTGTCAAGGGTCTTATCACTGGAGGACAAAGGATAACCAGTCCTCAAAGTGCAAAATATGAGGGTATTGAGTTATAGAAAGATAAAGATTGGAGAGAAAAGATCTAGAGCATCAGGAGATCTTTGAGGAGTTTGATCTGTGTCTACTACATTACATCTCTGTAAATTCAAGACAGAAATGAATAGTGGTTCTGCAGGTTTGAGGCATATATCATTTCTAAGGTGGTCTTGTAGGAACACAGTTATTTCAGAGCAGTGGAGATGAAGGCAACAGCTTTATTCTGAATGAAGTGGACCAGGGGGAAGTGTTATCCCTAGTAAAAAATTTAAAAGCATTAAGTAGATCTCAAATTCATGGTTATAATTTTGAATTGAGGGTTTTCAACATAATGACCAACTGTGCACTTATGTATATTCCTACTTGAATAGAAACATGTCAGATATTTCCAAGAAGAAATGATGATAAAGAGTAGCCTGGCAAGAGTTTTCTCCTGATAAATAGCAGTGTGGCCCCAGCCACTCAGGGCATAAGAAATAGAAAGCTAGCAATATGATTAGAACAATGTGCTTGACTGCTTGACTTTTGTGGACCTCTATTTTATAATGATCTTTATTTTTTTTCTCTTCCCATCACTATGTTCTTATTAACTATATTTCTGCTACTGTTATGGCTGGTCTTCTTAGGTTTCTTGAATAACAGACATAGTTCACCTTTGGTTTGGAAATTAGGAAAGGAGGCAACAGGAAGGCTGATGATACTTAGCAGCTTTATAAATGAAGTGAAATTCAAATATTAAAATACAGTATTCTTCCATTTTTCTTTTTAGTGCACAGATCTGCAGATTGGCTTAAGCAACCTGTCTTGATTAGGAGCACATGAACTGGCTCTGAGATACAAGAAATAGCCCTACCAATAAGGACTGCTTATTTTTACAGTCTTAATGTTTGTCCTTTATTGCAGGCATTGTATTAGAATGCCTTAAAATCTATGAATGTTCTTGGAAAAAGTGTCCTTGAAAAAGTTATTGTAACTTTTGCTAAGTATAATTAGTAATGTGACATGTTTGCATTAATTGGGGAATATAATTTGGAAGCCCATTTTTTTCCTGTATCACTCTGTATCTCACTAAACTTAACAAAAATGTTCAAAGACCCTTGTGAAAATATTTGATGTATCCTTGCTGAAATTATTCTGTTGTTTCAGGATAAATTTACTCTGGATGTATTTTTTATAAAGGTAGGTTTCTTCATTGACTATCCCCACCCCAATTTCCACAGGACGTCAGAACTGTCCCCATGAGGATAAAGAACCCCACTCTCTGTGTTTTGGGTGGGGCATCTGAGTGCCCTGTGCTTTTAATGACCACTCTGTTTATACCTAAGTGGGACATGTAGACACCTATAAAGACAGACTCAGCTGGATGAGGCAGGGGCAGTGACAGCCATGGTCCATTGAAGGTTTTGCTCAACAGCACTGCAAAGATTAGTAGCAAGGAAATCTACAGATTCTGTTTCAGTTTCTCCATGTCTTCCTCTTTTATGGTAGAAAGTCTAAGGGCCACATTCCTTGAAGTCTTCCCTTTGGTTTTGCAAAAGTATAGTTTGGGAATCAAAAGCATAATAAATGCTTTGTATTCCTGCTTGAACAATCCTCATTCTCCCAAATGCCACAGGATTCTTCTAACAAGGGAAAGTTGTGGTAGAGGAAGAGATACAAGCAGATTTATATTTTCAAAGTTTATCTCATTGCATCTTTATGGAATGAGGCAAAGCAAGGCTGGCCATTTCCTCTGGGGTAACAGCATCTATTTGGTGCCTTTGGAATGCCAGGTGTTCTGGATAGCCGTCTCCTTCGGTTCAACACCAATCATTTATTTGAATAGAACGATTCCTTACGATGATAAAGTATCCTCATCAAGACCAGAACTATTTGATTGTAAACTCATCACCTTTACACTGCGATTCACTGTCCCTAGAGAACAAAGTAGCTTTCCCTCCTCCTAGGTCAGTGGTACACAAACTTTGCTATAAATTAGAATCACCTTGATGACTTTAAAACTTTTCCCTCACACCAATTGAAGCAAAATGTCTGTAGGCAGACAAATCAGGTATTGGCAAGTTTTAAAGATCAATGGGAGATGCCAGTATATAGTCATGGCCTAGTAACTAGTGGAAGGCTTAGGAGTGATTATCAGGTCACTTTATTAGAATAGCTTTCTGATAAAGGAATTTGTGGTGAAAAATCTAGGGTGATTGGGACTGAAGTGGGCAGTAGGAAGAAGAAAAGAAAGGTTTCAATGAGCTGTAGAAGCAGGTGGTCCTGGAGAGATGAGGATGATGGGGTGGGGGTAGGAGAGTCCCTGTTGGTGGTCTGAATTCATGCAAGAAAATGTTTATCTTTCCCCCCAAGTATGCATATGTGATTAGAAATCAATGTTAAGATAGTGTTACTGGCTGAATTGTGTCCACTCAAAATTCATATATTAAAGTTCTAATTCCTAGTATCACAGAATGTGATGGTATTTGGAGATAGAGTCTTTAAAGAGCTTATTATGTTAAAATAAGGCCATGAGGGTGGGCCTAATATAATCTGGTAATCTTGGAAGAGAAATTTTGGGAGAGGGGCTTTAGGCTGGCTGTCTAGATTCATCAACTTTGAACAGATCATCTAAAAGAGAATGCTGGAATTCAGCAGAGAAGTGACAGGAAGCACAAAGCAAGGAAGGAGAGGGAAGTGAAGCAGCCTGCTGAGCCAGCATTAGCTGGGAGCCCAGAGTGGCTCCCTAATGCAGGGAAAGAGAATGTGAGAGACCACCAGTGGTCCACATTCCCACCCTGGACTCCCACAGTCCTAGCCATGGGACAGTCCCTTAACCCTCATGGGCTCTGAGACTAACAAACAGAGCTGCCTGGAGACCACACAATGCCATTGCTCCAGAGAAAGACATCACAGTGAGTCCCACAAACCCCACGACCTAACCAGCTACAGTACAGCACCATTTTGAGAACCCAATCCCGACCAGACTACGTTCTACCCTGGGGCCCAACAGTCCCCCACTGCATTTTCACATCCCTGGAGGCTTATTGACATTCCCCACTCACAGTTGCAGCTGCCAGGGCCAAGGCAGAAGCCACAGTGATGCTGCTCCTCCTCTCTCCCCACCATAGAGGAGAAGCTGCACATGTTCACACATCCTAAGGACAAATTCCACTGCTCACAGCCTCTGCAGCTGTGAACTGCTCTAAGGTCTCAGCAAAGCATATGCCCCCAGTCATCTAGCTACAGCTACTGAAAGCAACCCCCACATTTTTCAGTAGGAAAACAACACACACCTGCTGCTGCCCCCACCTGAGTGTTCTACCAGCAATCTATGATCACCCTGCCCCTTCTTACTATAGCCAGTGCCTGCATGCACTAACAGGGGGCCTGAGGACAGGTCCACCAGGCCTGGCTCTGCCTTCCTCCCAGTACCTGAAAATGTAATCCAGAAGCCTGAGAATCACCCAGCCCAGTCCACCATCATTGGCACCTGAGCACACCTTCCAGGGTCTGGAGTCAGGCTCACACAACCTGCCACCAATACCAGAGCTGGTGACCACCCACACCTACTACCTGCAGGCATGAACACTGGCCCATCCAGCCCATTGCAGCCACTGCCCATACCAGCATGGACTGCTTGGGTCCTGGAGGGTTGCCCCACCACTGCTACTGACATTGCTTATGAACCTGCTCTTACACATAGCCCCACTGCTGCCATTTCCAACACCTGAGCAAGCCACGTGGAGACTCAAGAATTGGCCTGCCTGGCCTTACTAACACCAGTGCCAATGTATGCCACCCTGGGGCCGAAGAACGGACACGCTCAGTCCACTGCTACCACCACTGGAGCCCAAATACTGGCCCACCTGGTATTGCAGTCCTTAGTAAAACTTCACTATAGCCTCCACTAACAACCACACCCTAAACTACCAAGGAAATTACAGACACCACTAATGCTATTTTCAACCAAAGAAATCATAGAGACTGTGCTACTACTACCATACCTATGCAGAATCAAAGCCGAAGCGTCCTACCCAATCAACACCATAGATACATCTGCAGGAAAACATCCTCCCTGTATTAGTCTGCTTTCACACTGCTGATAAAGATATACCTGAGACTGGGCAATTTAAAAAAAAAAGAAAGAGAGAGAGGTTTAATTGGATTCATACTTTCCATGGCTGGGGAAGCCTCACAATCATGACAGAAGGCAAGAAAAAGCAGGTCACATATTACATGGATGGCATCAGGCAAAGACAGAGAGCTTGTGCAGGGGAAATCTTTAAAAAAAAAATCAGATCTCATAAGACTTATTCACTATCAAAAAAACCGCATGGGAAAGATTTGCTCCCATGATTCAATTACCTCCCACCAGGTCCCTCCCACAACACATGGGAATTTAAGATGAGATCTGGGTGAGAACAAAGCCAAACCATATCATTCCACCCCCTGGCCCTCCAAAATCTCACATCTCACATTCCAAAACCAATCATGCCTTCCCAACAGTCCCCCAAAGTCTTAACTCATTTCAGCATTAACTCAAAAGTGCACTGTCATCCAGGACGAGGCAAGCCCTTCCACCCATGAGCCTGTAAAATCAAAAACAGGTTAGTTACTTCCCAGACACAGTGACGGCACAGGCGTTGAGTAAATACAGCCATTCCAAATGAGAAAATTTGGCCAAACAAAGGGGCTGCAGGCCCCATGCAAGTCCAAAAATCCAGCAGGGAAGTCAAATCTTAAAGCTCCAAAATGATCTCCTTTGATTTCATGTCTCACATCCAGGTCACAATGATGCAAGATGTGGGTTTCCATGGTCTTGGGCAGCTCCATCCCTGTTGCTTTTCAGGATACAGCCTCCCTCCCAGCTGCTTCACAGGCTGGTGTTAAGTGTCTGTGGCTTTTCCAGGCACACAGTGAAATCTGTCAGTGGATCTACCATTCTGGGGGCTGGAAAATGGTGACCCTCTTCTCACAGTTCCACCAGGCAGTGCCCCAATAGGGACTCTGTATGGGGGCTCCAACCCCACATTTCCCTTCCACACTGCCTTAGCTGAAGTTCTCCATAAGAGCCCTGCCCCTGCAGCAAACTTCTGCCTGGACATCCAGGTGTTTCTATACATCTTCTGAAATCTAGGTGGAGATTTCCAAACCTCAATTCTTGACCTCTGTGCACTCATAGGCTCAACACCACGTGGAAGCTACAAAGACCTGAGGCTTGCACCCTCTGAAGTCATGGCCCAAACTCTATGTTGGCTCCTTTCAGCCATGGCTGGAGTAGCTGGGATGCAGGGCACCAAGTCATGAGAACCCTGGGACCAGTCCATGAAACAACATTTTCCTCCTAGGCCTCTGGGCCTTCGATGGAAGGAGCTGCCATGAAGACCTTTGACATGCCCTGGAGACCTTTTCCCCCTTGTTTTTGGGATGAACATTTGGCTCCTTGTTTCTTATGCAAATTTCTGTAGCCAGCTTGAATTTCTCTTCAGAAAATGGGATTTTCTTTTCTATCACATTGTCAAGCTGCAAATTTTCTGAACTTGTATGCTCTGCCACCCAAATAAAACTGAATGCTTTTAACAGCACCCAAGTAACCCCTTGAATGCTTTATTGCTTAGAAATTTCTTCTAACAGATACCCTAAATCATCTCTCTCAAGTTCAAAGTTTCACAAATCTCTAGGACAGGGGCACAATGCCACAAGTCTCTTTACTAAAACACAACAAGAGTCACCTTTGCTCCAGTTCCCAACAATTTCCACATTTCCATCTGAGATCACCTCAGCCTGCACCTTACTGTTCATGTTACTATCAGCATTTTTGTAAAAGCCATTCAACAAGTCTCTGGGAAGTTCCAAACATCCCCACATTTTCCTAACTTCTTCTGAGTCCTCCAAACTGTTCAAAACTCTGCTTTTTTCTCAGTTCCAGAGTTGCTTCTACATTTTCAGGTATCTTTTCAGCAGCAAACCACTCTACTTGTACCAATTTACTAGTAGAGTGTATTAGACCACTTTCACTGTTGATAAAGACATACCCAAGACTGGGCAATTTATAAAAAAGGAGCTTTAATTGGACTTACAGTTCCACATGGCTGAGGAAGCCTCACAATCATGGCAGAAGTTAAGGAAGAACAAGTCACATCTTACTTGGCTGACAACAGGCAAAGAGAGAGAGCTTGTGCAGGGAAACTCCTCTTTTTGAAACCGTTAGATCTCATGAGACTTATTTACTATCACAAGAACAGCACTGGAAAGACTTGCCCCCATGATTAAATTACCTCCCACCAGGTACTTCCCAAAACATGTGGGAATTCAAGATGAGATTTGGGCGGTGACACAGTCAAACCATATTATTCTCTTATGAGAATAAATTTAAAAAGAAAAAATCTTTTACACCAGATGTGCAAATATTAATATAAGGACACAGGAAGAACCAAGGAGATATGACACCACCAAAGGAACACATTAATTCTCCATCAGTAGATCCCAATCCAAAAAAAACATTTATGTAATGCCAGGAGAGGAATTCAAAACATTGATATTTTAAAAGGTCAGTGAGATACAAGAGAATACTAAAAGCAATACAAGGAAATCATGGGAAAATTGAGCATATGAATTATAAATTTATGAAAGAGACAGATATCATAAAAATGAGCTAAAAAGAAATTCTGGAACAGAAGAGTTCATTGAATGAAATACAAAAATACATTCAAAACTTCAACAATAGACGAGGTCAAGCAGAAAAAAAAAACTCAGAAGTTGAAAACAGGTCTTTTGAATTAACCTGGTCAGACAAAAACAAAAGGAATGAGCAAGGTCTAAATAACATATGGGACATTCTAAATGTATCAAATTTTCAGTGTCCCAGAGGCAAAGAGAAAACCTACTTAACAAAATAATAGGTACACACTTGCCATGTCTAAAAAAAGATTTAGACATCCAGATACAGGAAGCTTAGATATCCCCAAATACAAACAGTTAAAAAAAAAAAAAGATCTTCTCCAGGGCACATTATAATCAAACTGTCAAAAGTGAAAAACAGAGAGAATTTGAAGAATAGCAAAAGTATCATGTCACTTTTAAAGGATGCTCCATCATATCAATAGTGAATTTCTCACCAGAAACCTTACAAGCCAGGAGAGAATGATAAAATATATACAAAGTGCTGAAAGAAAAAAAAAAAAGCAAAACCTGTCAGCCAAGAATACTATGCCTAGCAATACCATCCTTGATAAATGAAAATGACATAAAGACTTTCCTAGATAAAAGAAAGCTAAGAAGATTTATCGCCACTAGAGCAGCCCTACAAGAAATGCTTAAGGGAGTCCTACACCTGAAAATGAAAGAACGTATCTAACATCATGAAAACATATGAATATATACATATATATATATATAAAAATATATATATACATATATATATATATATATATATATATATAACTGGTAGAGCAAACACACAAACAAGGAAGAGAAAAGACAAAATGTCACTACTACATAAAATCACCAAATAGATGGAAAGAAACAAAGAGGCCAGACATGGTAGCTTAAGCCTGGAATCTCAGCACTTTGAGAGGCCAAGGTGGGTGGATGGATCACTTGAGCTCAGAAGCTCTAGATCAGCCTTGGCAACATGGTGAAACTCCATCTTTCCAAAAAATACAAAAATTAGCTGGGTATGGTGGTGGTGCCTGCCTGTGGTCCCCGCTACTTAAGAGACTGAGTTAGGAGGATTGCTTGGGCCTAGGAGGTTGAGAATATGAAATCACACCACTGTTCTCCAGCCTGTCTCAAAAAAAAAAAAAAGGAAGGAAGAAGGTGGCAAAGAGAGAGAGGAAAAAGGAGAAGAAACAGGAGAAGAGAGAGAGAGAGAGAGAGAAAGAAAGAAAGATTAAAGTAGCCAGAAATCAATTAATAAAATAACAAGAATAAGCCTTCACATCTCAATAATAACTTGTATATAAAAAATTAAACTTTCCACTTAAAAGATGTAGACCAGTTGAACGGATTTAAAATAAATAAAATAATCCTGATCCAACTATATATAGCCTACAAGAAACTAATCTTACATGTAAGGACATATAAAGACTAAAAGTAAAGGGATGGAAAAAAGCATTCCATGCAAATGGAAATGCAAAGAAAGCAGGAGTAACTATACTTATGTAAAACAAAATGGACTTTAAGTCAAAAACAATAAAAAGAGATAAAGAAGCTCATTATATAAAAATAAAGGGATCAATTCAGCAAGAGTATATTCTAAACATATATGCACCCAACTAGAGCACCCAAATACATGAAGCAAATATTGTTAGATCTAAAAGGAGAAATGGACTCCAACACAATAATGGCAGAGGACCTCAGCACCCTACTCTTGGCATTACTCAGAGTATCTAGACAGAAAATTAACAAAGAAACACTGTATCTAAACTGCACATTAAACCAAATGGACATAACAGACATTTACAGAACATTTCATCCAACAGCTGCAAAATATTCCTTCTTCTCATTAGTATGTGGAACATTCTTCAGGACAGACCATTTGTTGATACACCAAACAAGTTTCAACAAATTATTAAAAATGAAATTATATCAAGTATCTTCTCAAAGCAAAATGGAATAAAACTAAAGAGAATACCAGTCAGAATGGCTATTATTTTTAAAAAGTCAAAAAATAACAGATGCTGGTGAGGTTGCAGAGAGAAAGGAATGCTTATACATTGTTGGTGGGAGTGTAAATTAGTTCAACCATTGTGGAAAGCAGTGTGTCATTTCTCAAAGAGCTAAAATCAGAACTACCATTCAACCCAACCATCTCACTACTGGGTATATACCCAATGGAATATAAATTGTCCTATGATAAAGATATATGCATGTGTATGATCATTGCAGTACTATTCACAATAGCAAAGACATGAAATCAACCTAAATGCCCATCAATGGAAGACTTTATAAAGAAAATGTGGTACATATATATCATGAAATACTATGCAGCCATGAAAAAGAATGAATTCATGTCATTTGCAGGAAGATGGATGGGAGCTAGAGGCCATTATCCTTAGCAAACTAATTTAGCAACAGAAAACCAAATACCACATGTTCTCACTTACGAATGGGAGCTAAATGATGAGAACACATGGACACAAAGAATGAAACAGACACTGGGGCCTACGAGGAGGTGATGGCTGGGATAAGAAAGAGGAGCAGAAAAAAAATAACTACTGGGTACTAGGCTTAGTACCTAGGTGATGAAATAATTTGTACACCAAACCCTTGTAACACAAGTTTACCTATACAACAAACCTGAACTTAAAACTAAAAAAAAATTTTTTTAATAATAATAAAATAATAAAAAATAATAAAACAACAATAAATAATAATAATAATAAATTATTAATAATAAAAATTATTATTAATAAAAATATTAATAAAAATTATTAATAATAATAAAATAATAAAATAATAAAAAGTAAATGGTTGAGTGTCATGGCTCATGTGTAATCCCAGCACTTGGGGAAGCCAAGGTAGGGAGATTGCTTGAGCTCAGGAGTTCAAGACCAGCCTGAGAAACATGGTGAAACATCATCTCTACCAAAAATGCAAAAATTTAGCCTATCATGGTGGCATTCACCTGTAGTCCCAGCTACTCGGGAGGCTGAGATGAGAGGATCATTTGAGCCCAGGAGGCAGAGGTTGCAGTGAGCCAAGATTGTGCCACTGCATTCCAGCCTGGCTGACAGAGTGAGACCCTGTCTCAAAAAATACATATATAAATAAATTTTTTAAATCTATAAATAAATAAAGTGGCAAAACACCTTCCCTCTACCAAAAAGAAAGAAAGAAAGAAAGAGAGATAAAAGAAAAGCCACATATGAAAAATATACACCTAACGTTACACTTGAATGGGTGAAAGCTGATAGCCTTTGCTCTAAGAACTGGAACAGACAAGGGAGCCCACTTTTACCACTCCTATTCAACATAGTACTAGAAGTCTAAGTCAAAGCAATCAAGCAAGTTAAGAAATAAAAGGCATCCAAACTGGAAAAGAGGAAATCAAATTATTCTTCTTTGCTGCTATCATTTTATCACGAGGAAAACCTAAAAACTCTACCACTCTTAAGTTTGATTGAAAAAAAATTAGTAAAGTTGCAGGAAACAAAATCAACATACAAAAATCAGTAGCATTTCTATACAGCAAGAATGAACTAGCTGAGAAAGAAATCCAGAAAGCAGTCCCATTTTCAATAGCTACAAAAAATTGCTTAATAATAAATTTAACTGAGGAGGTGAAAAATCTCTACAAGGTAAACTACAAAACACTCATGAAAGAAATTGAAGAGGACACAAAGAAACAGAAAAACATCTCATACTTATAGATCAGAAAAATTAATGTCATAAAAAAATGCTAAAATTCAAATGGAATCAAAAAGAGCCCAAATACCCAAAGCAATTCTAAGCAAAAGAACAAACCTGGAGGCAAATCACACTGTCTGACTTCAAATTTTATTACAAAGTTGTCGTAGCCAAAACAGCATAGTATTGGTATAAAAATAGACATATAGATCAATGGAAAGGATAGAGAACCCAGAAATAAAGCCACATATTTACAGCCAACTGATCTTAGACAAAGCCAGCAAGAACATACATTGGAAGAAAGACACTCTCTTCACCAAATGGTGCTGAGAAGATTGGATTACCATAAGCAGAATAATAAAACCAGACCCTCTATCTCTCACCATATACCAAAATAACTCAAGATGGATTAAAGAATTAAATACAAGACAGGAAACTATAAAATGACTAGAAGGAAACATTTCAGGACGGTAGTCTAGGCAAAGACATTGTGGCTAAGAGACCACAGAAGCAAAAGCAGACAAATGGGACTATATTAAACTAAAAGGCTTTAATATATAGCAAAGAAAACAATCAACAGAGTGAAGACGGAATCTTTGAATGGGAAAAAATGCTTGCAAACTATGCATTTGACAAAGGACTAACATCCAGAATATATAAAGAATTCAAACAACTCAATTAAAAATAATAATCCTTTTAAAAAGTATCAAGAGGTGGGGCTCAGTGGCACATACCTGTCATCCCAATACTTTGGGAGGCTGAGGCAGGAGTATTGCTTAAGTTCAAGGCTTCAGTGAGTTATGATTGTACCACTGCACTCCAGCTCCAGTGACAGAGTGAGATCTTGTCTCAAAAGAAAAGAAAAGAAAAAGGTGGGCAAAGGACACAAATAGACATTTCTCAAAAGAAGACACATAAATGGACAACAGGTACATCACTAATCAACAGAGAAATGCAAATCAAAACCCCAGTGAGCTATCATCTTACCCTAGTTAGAATGGTTATTATTAAAAAGACAAAAAATAACAGATGCTGGTGAGAATGCAAAGAAAAGGGAACACTTACACATCACTGGTGGGAATGTAAATTAGTACAGTCGCTATAGAAAACAGTATGGAAATTTCTCAAAATTAAAAATACAAGTGCTTCACAATCCAGCAATCCCACTACTGGGTATTTATCCAAAGGAATAAGCAATCAGTATGCCAAAGGGAAATCCGCACTCACAAGTTTATTGCAGCCCTCTTTCACAATAAAAAAGATGTGGAATCCATCTAAGTGTTTATCAACAGACAAATGGATAAAGAAAATGTGGTACATATATACAACAAAATAATATTCAGCCAAATAAATCCTGTCATTTACAGAAACATGATGGAACTAGAAGTCATTATATTAAATGAAATAAGTGAGACACAGAAAGACAAATTTTATGTGTTTTCATTCATAAGTGGGAGCTAAAAAATGTTGATCTCATGGAGGGGGAGACTAGAATGACTGATACAATTGTCTGGGAAGGTGTCGTGGGAGTACGGGATGAAGAGAGTGTGGTCAGTGGATATAAACATATGGTAGATAGAAGGTATAGATTCTAATATTTGATAGCAGACTGAAGTGATTATAATTCACAATAACATACTGTATATTTCAAATTAACTAGAAGAGAAAACTTGAAATGTTCTCAACACATAGAAATGATAAATATTCAAGGTGATGGATACCCCAAATACACTGACTTGATGATTACACATTCTATGCATGCAATGAAATATCACATATACCCCCATAAATATGTAAATACTATGTATAATTTTTTAATAGAAGAGGAAACATGGACACATGGAAGATAGCAGGGGTACTCATGCACAGAAGCACAACCATGCGAAGAGTTAGCAAGGGGATAGTCATTTGCAAGCAATGGAGAGGGGCCTCAGAGGAAATCTACCCTGCCAGCACCTTAACCTTAGAATTCCATCCTACAGAACTGTCAGAAAGTAAATTTTTATTGTTTAAGCCACACAAGAATGGAATAATAAACATTTGAAATTCTGTTAAGTATAGATTATATTGAATTACCAATGCAACTTCTCTTAATCCAAATAAGTTTCTTAAAGCTTATCAAGTTGTCATGAGTTGTTTCGTGAGGTAACCATACATTGTTTCTCCACTACCTTATATTTTGCCTACTCCTTACCTACTTAAATCCTACCCAGGCTTCAAGGTCCAGTGCTAGGTTCTACCCTTCCAGGAAGTCTCAGGTCACCCAGATTCTCAATGCTCCCTCCCTTCTCTGAACCCTCCGGACTAGTGATCTATGCCATAAAGTTGCCTCCTAGTCATAAATTGACCTTTGACATATCAAATGTTTTTGCCTCACTGGCAATTTAACTCTCCTGATGTTCTGATCTAACTATTCATTTTCTATATCTCCTATAATGTCTGATAAAGCTCCTCTAGAGATATTGATTGATAAATAATTAAGAACGTTTCCACAGACACTACCACACTTTGTACCTGAACTTAATTAAATCTCAAAAGATCAAAGACAGGATAGAAAGATATTTTTCTGTAATGGCTGTGTCACAATCAGTGATCAGCATTTTAACATTGATGAGCAGTCACAAGTGGCTTTGAGACCTGTAAATGGTTATTTTCTAATTCCAAGTGAAGTTAAAAGATGATGGAGAAGGAATATAACCTGAAGGCCACGGCTAGTCATCTTTTATACTTGGTCATGCTCCAGTGAGCAGAAGAAAAGCATCTCCTACAAACAATATGGAGACTGGTGCTAATGACTAGATTTAAAACTTCAAAATCTTCCTAATTAGACCCTAATCTAATACCCCTTGATAAAATTATGTTGGAGAAACAATGTCCTCATCCATTTTCAGATGGCATAATCCGTCACAGCTCAGTGAGTTGTAACACTAGTTTAAAGATACTAGAATTAAGTCACCATGTTTTATTGAACAACGAGGTAGAATTGAATTATTCTTTTCCTGGTTTTTAATCATATATCCATGAATCTCTCAGTTTTGTGGTATTATTAAACATAGGATGGTGGCCAAGTCAAAAAATAATTAAAAGAGGAAGTAGAAGATAATGAGTCAAGTTTTGAAGACCTTTCTATAAAATATTCTCATATTTTTTTTTAAAGAGAAGTGCATCACCTGTGAAGCATGAATGGCATCAGGAATTGGCTCTCAATTTAAAAAGGAGCAGCTGAACGTTGCCTTCCAGGCAACATATGAGCTGTTGCCCACCCTGTTCTTCTCTCTTTCAGTCTGCCTTGGTAGCAAATTTTGAGGGTACTGAGTGCCAATCTTTACCAATTTTTATCTTTTTCTTTCCTGTGTCTATTAGCTATTGCTGTTTAACAATTTCTAAATGGTAACAACACAAATCTCTCTCAGTGTGGTACAGTCATGAATATGTATTCAGTGTGCACAGGGGTCAGCTGAAAGATGACTGATCTGGGCAAGCTCACCGGGATGGCGCTGCGATCTTGACTGGACTACCCGAGCATCCCTCCTCCTCCTCTTGGATTGCTCTAGTCTGCTCTCATGGTGATGGCAAAGGTGTCAGAGCACATGCCCAGTCACACCTGTGCTTCTCATGCTTCTGCTTGGGTGACATCTACTAACATCTCCTGACAAAGTAAGTCACATGGGGCCTTAGTTTGTGCTGCTATGACAAAATACCCCAGACTGGGTAATTTAGAAACAATAGAAGTTTATCTTTCATAGTTCTGCATACTGGGAAGTCTAAGATCAAGGCACCAGAAGTTTTGGTGCCTGGTGAGGGCCCTGTTTCTGCTTCCAAGATAGCACCTTGTTGCTGCATCCTCCATATGAAAGGAGAGCTGTGTCCTCACATGGCAGAAGGGACAGAAAAGGAGAAGGGGGTTTCCTTCAACATCAAGAACTTTTATGAAAGTGCTCATCCCATTTTTGAGAGAGAAACCCTCATGACTGGATTATCTCCTAAAGGCAACATCTCTGAATACTGTTGCACTGGAGATTAAGTTCCCATATGAATATTTTTTGCAGGTGTGAGGGGACACTCACCATTCAAAGACAGCACATAGTTACATACAGAATCTATGAGAGGGACATATGCTCTGCCCTTGCAGTGAGAGAATCTAGAAAGTTACATGGCAAGGGAAGTGGATACCAGGCGGAATAAAGAAGTAGGGGCATTACTCTCTTTACCACACTCATTGTTTTTTATTTTCTCTTATTAATCTATTTATTAAAATGTACTGTGGTGAACATCTGTTATATACGAGGTGACCCCCCTTTTCCCATCATTTTTAAAGTCACTTTCCTAGATGTTAGGGTAATTTCCATGATATGAGAAATTCCCCACCCCCCACCCTTTTCAGTATGAGATCAGTCTTCGAAATCCCCAGCCTCATTTGATGTGAGAACACAAACAGGTAAAGTGGGTGCTGCTGGAGACCTAGTGCTTCTATTTTGCTGCTTGTGGTGGGCAAGACTTGGAGAGCAGTAGCAGCAGAGGCTGTCTAGGAATCGCCAGGTTGAACAGGTCAACCACAAGTTGCACTGGGGCTAAGAGAATAGCAAGTGCAATGGAGATAAGTTTCTGATGTTTACCATTTGGCCATAGTGGTGGCAGCTTCCTTAACAGGCCAGCTCTGCATCCCCTATTGCAGGAACTTCGACATGTTTCTCCAACCCTCCCAAAAATTCTGTGAGTTCTCCATACTCCTTTATGTTCAAACCAGTCAGAGCAGATTCTTTGAACACTGACTGCCACTGAGCAACTGCTCTATGCAGAGCAATTTGCTAGATTTTTTGGAGATGTCAGTTAGGATTATTTTGGGGCAAGAATAAATGTATTTGAAGTCTCCAAGGTAGCTTACACAATCATGGAATGTGAGTTAAAGAAGGAGGTGTGAAAGGGAAGAAATTAGGAAATCTCTGAATGTTCAGTCAGTAAAAATTCAGGGCACCAATATTTACATGAATTGCCTCGAACCTCTTTTTTCTGTACTTGTCATTCTGCTGAAGATTCAGTTTTGAGATACAGAATCTGTAGAGGAAAGAAAAATCTTTCCTTCCCGTCTTAGGTTCATGGCTGAGACTCGTATAAAAAAAAAGAAGAGAAAAGTATACACATTTATTTAAGTTTTATGTGACACAGGACACTTTGGCAATTGAGTCCCAAAGAAACAGGTGTTGAGAGGTTGAGCTGGCAGGATTATTTGAGGCCTGGAGTTCACAACCAGCCTGGGCAATACAGTGAAACAAAAATTTAAAAATCAGCCAAGCATATTGGTGCATGCCTGTAGTTCTAGCTACTCAGGAAGCTGAGGCAGGAGGATCACTTGAGCACAGTAGTTCAAGGCTACAGTGAGCTATGATTGCACCACTGCACTCTAGCCTGGGCAACAGAATGAGACCCTGTCTCTAAAAACAAAAACAAAGAAGTGAAGAAAGAAACAAGTGAACCTGTGTATTTTTAATGATAGATTTTTTTTTTCTTTTTTGAGACAAAGTTTCAATCTTGTTACCCAGGCTGGAGTGCAGTGATGTGATCTCAACTCACTGCAACTTCTGTCTTCTGGGTTCAAGTTACTCTCCTGCCTCAGCCTCCCGAGTAGCTGGGATTACAGGCACATGCCACCATGAACAGCTAATTTTTGTATTTTTAATAGAGACAGAGTTTCACCTTGTTGGCCAGGCTGGTGTCGAGCTCTTGACCTCAAGTATTCCACCCACCTCGGCCTCCTAAAGTGCTGGGAATACAGACATGAGCCACCGCACCCCTCCTTTAATGATAGGTTTGATGAAGAAGTGGATAGTCATGGAGAAGTATGAATGAACAAAGCAGGTATGAGCTAATGGTAATAACGGAGAAAACCTTAGCAAGGCCTGTTTGTTCAGACTCTTCACTGTGTCCCTGTATATTCAGAGATAAAAATGTTCCTTTCCTCCAGGTACATATAGGAAAGGCACCTTTTCAATGAGGGTCTTATGACCTGCTTCAAGGCAGAAGAGCAGGAGAAGATCAGAGAGTGACTTTCCTAGGTTTTACAAACTGCTTCAGTGAAGAAAAGGGAGGGGAAGCTGAGAGAACTCTTCCCGTTTCGGTTCTTTTCTCAAACCCCAAGGTGCCATATTTTGTGGTAGAGGGTCCCGAATCCCTTTAAATCCGACTGGCTTCACTTAGATCTCATCCCCACTCCCTGAAAAGTGTGAATTAGAAAACTTTACTGATGTTCCCTACAAGACTTTACCTTTTGGGACACTGGTAATTCCGCAAAAGGAAAGCAGAAGGCTTTATCAGAAAAAGAGGAAATGGCTATTATGTGGCAAAAAACAAAACAAAATAAAAAATAGAGAGCAAAAAGAATAACAAACCCAAACCAAATATCCACTACAGATAACAGATGACTAAGGCTTTGTATCTGTTATTAAGCATACATTTTAGTAGAAAAGATAAACACTCAATCTTCATTTATTTTTTAATATTAGAACTCCAGTCATTGGATTTAGGGTTCAACTTAAACTAGCATGACTTCATTGTAACTTATAATTATATCTGCAAAGACTCTATTTCATAATAAGCTCACATTCTGAGGTTGTAGGTGGACACGAATTTTGGGGGAACAGTATTTGACTCACTACAACACCTACAGGCTTCGGAATGAGTCTAGTCTTTCACCTCAGGTGAAAATTATCTCCAGAAATTATTTGTTCATGCAGATGCAATAAAAATATATTATTTTTAGGTAATCTAAGATTATTTTGTGATAAAAATATGCATGTGATAGCTATTAAGCAAGTATAAATATGTCATTGGCATGTCTTAATTTAGATACCAGAAAAACATCCACTATAGATATTTCTCCCATATAAATGTCATTCTTTGCAGTGACTGAGAATTATCAGAAAACTTGTATCAGAAAACTATATATCAGAAAACTTCTTTCTACTTGGGCACTGTGTAGTTAAATAAAGAATATATTCTCTGTATTAGTCTATTGGTAACATTACTTTTCAGACCACAGAGAAATTAAGTAAACCTAGAGTGATTCTTAGTACTCTTAGAAATTCTATCATCCTTAGATAAATTAAGCTGTTTCCCACTGATTTATGTAAAGTGTAATTAACAAATTAATACATATGAAGATAAGATAATAGAAAGCACCAAGCAATAATGTAGTTCTGTTGTGTTTTTGAAAATTACTGAAAGTAATGGCAAAGCTAATCTGCTATAAATTTCTTTTAATTAAACAGTGTTTAGAATAACAATTTTTTTCCTCAACTCAGTCTATCTCATACCATTCTGCATGTTTTTCATCTTTACATACTCAGAAAGTATTCTCACATTGTCACTATTTTCTATATAGTATCATATTGATTTATAATCATGTAATTGTACTACAGAGTTAGAATAATGTTTTAGACTTGTTGGCTTAAAACCAAAAGCTATTTTAACTATGACATTTTTCATTCAAAATGTTAAATATTTCCATTGAAATATCCAGCCAGATATGTTTATGATGGTAAAAACTCATAATTGTTGATATAAGGAAAAGCATAAAGTACTAGCAAACTGAGGCAACATAATCTAAGACACCCTTATGTGGAAAAGTGATGCTACTTACTAATTTATTTTAATTTGTATCCATACACTCAAGCTTAGGGCATCAATACAAATAATACAACAATTGATCCATAGGTGATAAGAGACTTTTTAAACAATTATTTATTCAAATTGTATCAAAAGACAAATGTGAAAGAACTATATTAATGAACATTATATAATTTGCTTCCTGAGAGATTGTGAGAACTAAAGAACTAAAGACCTCCTGGGTGGGACAACTTCTGCAAGCTAATATTTAACAAATGCCATCACGTTTAACCAAAAGCGAACATTGCCTTTTTCTGTCAGACCTTGAGGCTCAGTCAGTTGTGGCCCTATTCAGGGTTGGGGGCAGATGGAGGGAGTCTCAACCTGGATTACATTGGAACTCCCCATGGTTTACAGTGACCACACAAACAACTCTGAAAGATCTCAGGCCAACTTACACGTCTAGGCCTGTCCCAGAATTGATATGACCTCTAGAGTGACGCTTGTCTTTTCCTGAATGAGACCAAGGAAAAGCAGAGCCTGCTTGGGACTAACTCTGAAAGAGTCAACTTCCAGCTCTCTCTCCAGCTTGACTTTCTGAATTTTTCCATTTCACCCTACTCCTGGAGCTGTTAACTCCATGACCCATGGTATTTTGTAAAATACTCCCTTCCGACTCTAAGAATCTTTTTTGCCATTCAGGTACCTAAATCATCCTTCCTGGATAATAGTGGTTTGAGACTGAGATGGTAAGGTGACCATGCATAGAGTTAAATGGGCACCTGGAACATTAGTGAGACCATTTCTGATTAAATATATCTACCATGAAATGCCTCAGGCTTTGACCTACACCGATAAATCCTTGTTTCTTAACAGCAAATGAAATTGCTACACAGGTTTCTGGGTTTGTCCTCAACAGCTCTCTTCTTTCCTCTTATTACAGAGGGAATGACTTTCCTAGAAACCAGTAGAAATATTTCTTACTAATTTGAAGATTAAGAGCAGGGACAGAATCAATGGAAAAAATAGAATGCTGTTTTCTTTCCTGATTCCTCTTTTGACAATTTAATATAAATCAGAGAGATCCTCAGGCTTCTGTCCTGGGAGATTTACAATTCAAAGCAAAAGAAAAACTTTCTTTTATTCCCTGTTTAAAAAACCCAAACCAACCAAACAAACAAAAACACAGTTCTAAACTATTCTTTGATCTGGTAAGTGGTTTTGTATTATATTATTTTAATATAAAAAGTAATTATACATAAAAATAAAATATTTTATCTATTATTTCTTGGATTGCCTTCTATGCCCTTGAATTGTCTTTTATATTTTGCATGTCTTTCTCTGTCTCACTCCCTTGTGCTGCTCTGTATGACTTGCCCAACTTTCTGGTTTCACCTTTTTGCTGATTTGCTTTTGCAATTATGTTTTAAATGCTCATCAACTCTTTCTTAGTCTTTGATTGATCTTTTTCTTAGCAGCCTGTTCTTTGTATATGGATGCTATATATATTTTTAATCTCTACCACAACAGTAACTATATTTTTTTAAAAAAATACTACATTTCCCTAAATTATGTTTTTCAGTGTCTATTCATTTCTGCTTGTTCTTCTCTATCTTTCTCTTTTATGCTACCAATTGTCCTCAAGTGATTGCTAATGCATGATTTTGCCTTCATGCACCTGAATGAGGGAGTGGGTGACCAATTTAGGAAAATGTCACAGGGCTTCTGTATCTGGCTCACGCTCTTCCACAAGAGAGAGAAGTGACTGCCAGTTCTGGGGGTGAGGAATGGCAGACTCTGCCTGAGGGTGCAAGGGTCTCCTCCTTCCTATACATGACTAATGTCAACCTTAAATAATGAGGTTCAGAAAATATGAAGAAGTATAGAGTTTATTTCAGCACAAAGCTTAAGGATAGCCACCTGGGAGACACTGACTCCAAACATATGTGGGCAGCACTCCAAAGTGGAGAAGTTAAGATTTCACTTACATAGGCAGAGACTAAGACATTTTAGCAGGATTGCAACATTTTTCCATAGGAGACCAGTGCGTACGTTACAGCTGTTTGATTGGTTACAGACTTCTACATTCCAAGAAAGATTTGTATTCCATGAGAATAGGTAAAGATCTAAGGACATACACATACATAAACACACACACACACACACACACACACACACACACATGCATGTTATGTTGCTGGAGCTCAGAGTAGAGGTTACTATGCTCAAAACAACTTAGTTAGTGATCACATTTTTTTCAATATCAAAAAGGGATATTTTTAGCATTTTACATCTCAACATAAGAGTTTATTACTTATCTAGAGTTGGTTTACTTTGTTATAGTTACTTTTAGGAAATTGGTTAGGAGTTTTGAGTTGACATGTTATAATTTTATAATTATTCTCAGTTAAATAAGGAGAATATGCTCATGATTAGTATTTTCATGTGGAATATGTAATTTTTCAGAAATGGATTCTAATGCTAATTGAGAGAGGCCTATATTAGACTTTCTATTATCCTGAATTTCTATTTTATGCTTCATAATATAGATAATGCATAAGTATAGCATACAAATATTAATTTGGAAAAATAAAGATCTATCTGGAGTAAAGCTGAATTTTTTTTTAAGTTATGAGATCAGTATAGTGGAAGGTATCTTTCTCCCTGCATCACGGAGGCCAACAGTACTGTGGTAGGATGAGGCTTAGAGATGAGGGTGGGCACTGAGTACCTTCATACCCATTCTGTAAATCAGTTTTGAGTTCATTCTCTTGGTTTCCTAGCCTTCTTGCCATCCTGTCTTTCTTATCTGCCAACTTTAGGAAACTCTGCTATGAAAGATGGCTTTTGCTTCCTCTGCCCTCATCTCTCTATAGCTCTCTCCATTCTGGTTTATCTATCACTATGACCCTTTCCAGAACACATTTTTGATTAGCTGCTGTTTCCATTCCACTCCCAAACTAGGCTCAACACTCCATTTTAGTGTGTTGATGAATTTATGATTCTCTGAACTTCTTTAGTGTGATTCAAGGTGATTGAAGGACAGAGGAGGGTTAAACATGTGGATTAGTCCCTTCATTGCGGCAGACTCCTTGGTTCCAGGGAATCCAATGGGACATGGATACAGCTGGCATCAGAGACTCTGAACCTGAATGCCAAGAAAGGCACACCCACATGGCCAGAAAGACTCCTCCCCAGGGCACTCCCTTTCTAATTTGGGGACTCTATTAATATCAGAATTATGTTAGTCAAATGGTTCCTTTAAGTTGAGGCAAGATTTCTACTCTGAGGGTAGGTTGCCAGGTATCAAGGTAATTTTGTATTAACCAAAAAAAAAAAAAAAGAAAGAAAGAAAAAATTAGGCTGGAGTGGTGGCTCATGCCTGTAATCCCGGCACTTAGGGAGGCCAAGGAGGGCAGATCACCTGAGGTCAGGAGTTCGAGACCAGCCTGACCAACATGGAAAAACCCCATCTCTACTAAAAACACAAAATTAGCCAGGTGTAGCGGCGCATGCCTGTAATCCCAGCTACTCGGGACTCTGAGGCAGGAGAATCGCTGAACCCTGGAGGCAGAGGTTGCAGAGAGCCAAGATTGGGCCATTGCTCTCAAGCCTGGGCAACAAAAGAGAAACTCTATCTCAAAAAAAAAATTAAATTAAAAATCAGTCCACTGCTAAGAGCAGTACATTTGTGATGATGGAGATAACTTGTAGATCAGTTCTAAGCATTCCAAGGTTAGGAGTACTCTTCAATCTGAAGACTTCACCCCACTACCTAGAGAAGCATCAACAAAAAAAAACTGAAAAGATTAAGAATGCCAAAACAGGACAGGTAGGTCTGAATCTGATGCCATGAAAAACACGCAGAAATCATGCAATTTTAATTGCTTCTCGGACTTTTGGCTGAGATCAAGGTAGAAATCATGCAAGTTTCGGCCTCTCCCATCGGGATCCTTGAGGAAAGAGATGGTATCCATTTTCAAACTAAAATCCATGGCTCAAAACCTGGTTCTGCGGTTTAATCCCAACCCCAGTGTTTATTTGGATAGACGCAACCTAAATCACCTGATTTATTTCTGATTCATTTCATTTGAACAACTATATAATCAGACTACAAGAATAGAGCCTTGAGGAGTTGAAAGCTGAGTGAGAATGTGGGAGAGTTGCAGCTAATTTCAATGTAAGAAGGGCAATTCAATCAAGTATGTCTTGGTCAGCAGAACTACATGGAGAGACAAGTGCTTTATAAATAGAATTTCAAGATAGAAAGGTAAGGGCAAAAGTGTCTTCCTGTGACTGCATTGTCAATGATAACTTGACAAAGATGCAAGGGTCCAAAAATTATGGAGGAGAAAATTGGGCCTTTAGCCCAATGTCTAATTACAATAAAATAATGCAATAAAATATTCCAGAATGCAAAACTACACACAGAGAATAAAAATTAGAGAAAATTATTCCAGTTCTGAAACAGATACTAATGAGACCACAGTAAGAATCACCACCCTGGTGTTGAAACCTTGTTAAAGCAAAGGAAGCTTAAAAAAAATGAGAGAAAATTTTGAATCATGACATGATTCAAATGAAAGGGGAATCCAGATACATACGAAAGTTAAATATCATAATTTCTTTTAACAGAAATGATCATGTTAATATATGGCAGAACCTGACAAAGCAGAAAATACAGACTCATCAGGGTTAATGGAACATGTTTTAATCCAAGGTTCTGGATTTGTCATGGCCCTATAACATGATCTGAACACAGGAACAGCTCTCTTCGCATAAGATGCAATGATTATGGAAATGAATTAAATAGGAAAAATGGAAGTTGAAAGCAAGATATGCAGATGAATACTGGGGATTGTTGTTTTAGTTGCAAGGACAAAGCTAACAGTTATACCAGGCTGCTTCATTAAGTCTTTGATACTTAATATATAAGAATTTTTAGCATCTGCTCTACAGAATGTCAGTTCAGCCTTTTTGGTTCTGGTGAGCCACAAATGTGATTGGGCCATTTGAAGAACAGGAAATAAACCTGTAGGGGCCAGAATAAGCACAGTCATGGGACAGGGTCAGGCTATCCTGGGCAGACGGCACTGGGGCTAGTGGGTCAGGGTGTCCTACAAAACACATCAATCATAGGCTGTTCAGTGCATCAAGACTTTGGATATGCTAAAATGCTTTATAGAGGTACAGTGAACTGACTACCCATGAGGCTCAATGTTGAGGCCCAGTTAGCTTTGAGAATAGCTGCTGACAGCATCATTCTTTTTCTGTCTGAAGGAAAGAATGGTTCACCAAGGGGAAAACTTTCTACTAGCTGCTGGATCTTGAGCCAACTAATTCACTTTGATCAGTCAAACCTGAACGTGCTTCTGATTTCAGCCATCCCTGATCATATCACCCAGTGCTATGCTCTTAGGCCCCCTACTTTCTAATGGAGAGGCTCAATAGAGAGATGCAGAGCTGTACACTCAAACTTATGCTTCTATTTCCCGTATCAAAACCCTAAGGAAGCAATTTTACCAAAGCTACATGGTAGGTGGGGATCACAGGGTATATTCATGTTCCATCCTTTAAGCACAGAAATTCTGCAAGAGATGCAACATTTGCTGGGACATTTCCAAGCATAGTTTGACCAGAAGTCAGCTTCCTGTGAGATAGTGCCTGGGCTTAGGGACATATTAGCTAGCTTTAGTCAAACATTCATTGGATCTATAAAAACAGCAGCGCTACTTGATCTGAATGTATTTGAAACCCATGGCCCACTTTGAATTAGCACAAATATCTAAGAAGCTCTGTTATCTATTCATTTTAATAAAAACATCAATGCATTTCTGGCTGAAATTTGATTAAAATTATTTACTTGGGCAATGCTGAGCCAAGAGTCACATCCTCTCACCTCTTCCACTGGGAAGGGAAGTGGAGTTAATGCTTTCAGGACAGGAATAGCATCAATTCGAGTAGCACATCTCATACATTGATCCTTCAGAGCTTTGAACAAAGAACAGAATATTAGTCCCCTCATTGCCCAAGGAGGATGTTAACCTGTACCTCTGCAAGAGCGAGGACACCACTAAAGTCACCTTCCCCCGCTGGATGGGGCAGATGCCAACTGTGAACGGGAACTTGGTTAGAGTAAAAGATTCTTTGTCAGGAATGTGGAAATTGTGACATTAGGGACTAACCTGGGCTAGAGGATAAAGCTTCAATGAAATTTGCAAGTTCATTTTGGTTTATATACCTGTTGGAGCTGAGACATTAAATGCAGAAGGCTTTTAATCTAGGTATTTTAAACACTACTTGATACCATGGACTAGTGTCACTCAACAGAGAGTACTTCAAGGACAGAGCTATCTCTGAACCAGAATAAGACCCCAGGAAGGCTGATTCAGCCCAGAGCATTTGGGACAGGGTTATTTTCTTTTGTTTCAACATTCACTTTTGACAGAACTGGCTTTTCTCTTCGCCCCTGCTGGAGAGCTAATAACTTCCTTCACGTTCACCTTACTCCAATTCCCCCCTCCACCCACCCAGGCTAGTGCAGCTGACTCAATATGCAGGAATGCCATATACTTTATTTATATTTATTTCTGTCAGTCATTTGCTATCAAGATAGCTAGAGAGAGATAATAAGTCATTAAACACAGCAACAGATCAGGTAGGTTAGCATGACAAAAACAACAACAACATAGAATAAATAGCCACAAAGCACAGGCTCAGTATTCAGGATTAGAGCAAGACACAGGCAATACAAAAAGAAGATTATAGCCAAACCCTCTCCTGTCTCAGGCAGAGCTATTTGTTCCTGAGATTTCTAAAGATGCACTCAATTCCTGCACACATCTGAGAGTTCCATAACTGTGGCTGACATTGAAAATAAATAATCCAAATCAGCTTGGCCATATTAACTCTGAAATCCACTTTACTAGTGAGACAGAATTTACTTCAGGCCATCTAGGTCAATAGGCTTGGAGAGGGAATTCCAAAGATGAAGGCCCTTCATAGAAAATGCTCAGCCTTCAGACCTGTGTAGTTCTAAATCAGAGAGTTTGGCACCTCCAAGCCCTCCAGCTGCTGAGAGGGCAAACCCAGGAAAGAGGTGGTCATTTCATATAACCTAAATCCCCTCTCTGCTGCCTCTCCCTCAACCCCTGAAACAGAATGCTGTTGAGGTCTGCTACGTTGATTCCCCCTGAAAGCAAAGAGGCAACTCATGAGGTATGGAAGCCTGGAGGGAACAAAGGCAAGTATGAACGTGTGTGAGCTCATACTTTGGTATGATGAAAAGTAGGTACTCTTCAAAAGGTCTGCTCTGTGGCAGAGGGGCTCGTTACTGAGAGCAGAACCGCACTGCCCACACAAAGGCAGGTGGGGAGGGAAGGGGCTCACTGAAGTTAGAATACAGACAATATGGAACCAAAGATCGTTGAATCTTAAAATCTGCCTGTGACAAGCAAAGCCATTTAAAGCTGTTGGTAAGAGCAAAGATGAAATAATAGACTTGGCTGGAAGATATGTTTTCCTGTTTACTGTCCCCATGTAACTTTGGAAATGATCGTTGAAAAAAAAAATCAGTCAAAGTGAAAATGAGTCTGTGGTAAAGGAAAATAATGCCCTTCCCCTAAAGATGTCCACATTCTTATCCCAGAAACCTGTGAATATGTTAGATTACATGGCAAAGGAAATTAATGATGCAGATGAAATGAAGTTTGATACTCAGCTCAACCTAAATGAGGAATAATATTATGAATTATTCTTGTGGGTGCAGTATAATCACAAGGGTCCTTCAAAGTAGAGGAGGGAGGAGAGGTGACAGTAGTGTGTTGTGAGAAGAACTCAGCCGGCTGTTGGTGGCTATGAAGATGCAGGGAAGTGACCACAGGCCAAGAACTATAGGAAGCCTCTGGAAGCTGGAATGGGCAAAGAAACAGAGTCTCCTTTGGAGCCTCCAGAAGTGTATGCAGCCCTATGACACATTGATTTTAGTCCATTGAGACATGGGATGAACAAGTGACAGATGATAAATTTGTATTGTTTTAAGCCATTAGGTTGGAGGGAATTTGTTAGAGCAGATATAAGAAACGAACACAGAACCCAACAGTCAGTTTGACATGGAAATGTGAAGTTTTTGCATTAGGCTTTGTCTTGAGTCATGATCACCAGGAAATCAACAAACACTTGGGAAAAAGAAAATGGAATTGCTTGCTTAAGTAGAAGACATGCTATTCTTTCTGCTTGGCCAGTTAGCTAGCATCCTGGCTCATCGCCTGCATTTTATGTGGTACCCTGTTGGGGATGAGAACAACGTCTAGCAATTATTAAGAGAATTCGTTCCCAGCACATTGTCAGCCCCAACACTATTGGGTTGATCTTAATGAAAGACTTGTTAAGTGATGGGTCATGTAGCTAAAGGCAATTTAACCAAAAACCCAGCAAAGAGATGGGCAGTCACCTGTCATGTCATGTTTTCTGAATACCTAAAGGCCGACTGTTGAAAGACACTTCTCTCTAAATGCCAGGGAAAAAGAAAAAAAAAAGATGGTCCTGCTTTACTTTGATATACTTTTGCTGCATTCAAGGTCATTCAAAAACCAGTGTTAGAATTAGAAAAGAATTCCAGAACATAAAGAGTGTGTTTCCAAATCACCAACACATTCACCCGAGAATTAAAAACTAAATTAACTTTGGGTAGAGAGGTGAAAATGAGCAAATATACCTGAGGTCATACATACAGCGGGACCCTGCTTTTTTTTTAAGTTGAATGACAGTTCATGTCAACTAGAAAAATTAGGCTTTGATGCATCCTTGTGACATCATGTTTTTAAAGATAATGAGTGTGCACAGTTTTCAGCACATGGCTACTCTTTATCAGTATCCCTTTATAGGAAGAAACTACTAGACAGAAGAGGGCAGGCTAGAAAGAGGCGTTCCTGGCCTGAGGTGGGGTTTGTTAGAGACACTGGTTCTTTCATTTGCACCCAAACGATTCTTACCACCTGGTGGCCCTCTTAGGTTTTCAACAAGTGGCTAATGGGAATAGGCCGTGTTAACTGAACTTCAGGACTGGAGAGGAGCCAGTGGGTGAGCCCTGGGGTGTGGTCTCCTCTGAATGAGCAAGCACATTTTCAGCACAATTGGCTGCCTAATCACGTGTTGCAAACTTGGCTGATGTATTTGGATGTGTAAGCAATTATGTTTCCGCTAAAAGCCTTGGTTGGTATTGCTTTTATTCTCCGTTTCTTACAACTGAACTAACAGAGGGAAGAAATTGGTATGGAAATGGTTTTCAATATGTTTTGTGTTGCTTTTTAACTTTTTCTTTTGAAAACATTTTTCAATCAAGCTGGCCAATTAACTGATCCAAGGATTATTATACCTGCAAACACCACACAAAATAGGAAACAAAGAGAAAAAGAAACACAGAGAATAATAAAAGTAGTTTTATAATAGAAAAATGTCTGATGAAAAGGCCTACATGTTTACATTAAACCACATAATTTAAATGTTATTAATTTTACTGAGCACCTCTCTGTATGGGGCACAGTGTAAGCTGAGTACTGAGAATGACTAAGGCATATGGCTCCCGACTTCAAGAAATATTTCTTCAGGTTGGGTGCGGTGGCTCATGCCTGTTATCCCAGCACTTTGGGAGGCCGAGGTGGATGTATCACCTGAGGTCAGGGGTTCAAGATCAGCCTGGCCAACATGGTGAGACCCTATCTCTACTAAAAATACAAAAAATTTAGCCAGGCATGGTAGCAGGTGCCTGTAATCCCAGCTACTCAGGAAGCTGAGCCAGGAAAATCTCTTGGACCCTGAAGGTGGAGGTTGCAGTGAGCCAAGATCGTGCCATTGCCCTCCAGGCTGGGTGACAAGAGTGAAATTGTCTCAAAAATAAAATTTTACAAAAAGAAATATCTCTTCAAGCAGGCATTTGGCAGATATTGGCTTAATGTCTGACTCACCTGAGGTTTCATGAGATGAGACTCTTCTTCTCCAAAAGAGCAGTAACTGTAAACCACAGACTGAATCCTTTGCCTTTCAGTAGTCCTATCACCGCCTCCACTAAGATTTCCCCATCTATCACATTATGCTACTAATTAATTTCGAAACTATTACACGTTGTTTCATTAGTGGCTAAAAAACAACACTCAAACTGCTGCCTCAAATAGTCTGGGAAATAGGTAGACCAAAAATAAATAGACAAATTTTAAAACAGCCATATTTGTCATAAATATATGGAATTGTAGACCTCTAAAAACACGGTTTTGCAGTTGCTTCCTGCAGATATTGCACATTATGTTTCTGTAATCCTGGTAACTTTAGCACTTCAGAATTTTAAGTTCAGCTGAGAATTCATTATCATTCCTTCATTAAAATGTCTCCATGTGTAAAACCAAACTGATACTTTGTGTGCAAGCAGTAAGATCTGAATTTGAATTCTACTCCTTTGCTTACTAATTCTGTGATGTCACCATAGCCCTTTCCATCTTTCACTTGCTTCTGATATCCCAGGACAATTACAAGCATCGAATAAAACACATATGAAGACTTGCCTAAGGTAGAGCCTCAGCATAGAGATAATCTCAGTAAGAATTAAGAGTTGAGGTGAGTACTGAAACTAAGTTTTTCAAAGTATATTTGTCAACTATGTCATGGAAACTTTAAGTGGCTTTTCATTACAATGGAAGCTTAATATGGAAGGCAGTTGTATTCTTAACTCCTCGAGTGTTCAGCATTTAAGTGTATGTTTTACCTTATTGAGAGCTGATAGGTTGCCTGATACAACCTGGAGAACATTCTGGCACTTTTTATATATGCATGACTTTGAAGTTTGGAGTAATCACTGAAAAAAATAATCTTTTATTTTATTTTATTTTATTTTGATACAGAGTTTTGCTCTGTCGCCCAGGCTGGAGTGCAGTGGCGCGATCTTGGCTCACTACAACCTCTGCCTCCCGGGTTCAAGCGACTCTCGTGCCTCAGCTTCCTGAGTAGCTGGGATTACAGGCGCGTGCCACCATACCTGGCTAATTTTTGTATTTTTTTTAGTAGAGACAGGGCTTCACAATGTTGGCCAGGCTGGTCTTGAACTCCTGACCTCAGGTGATCTGCCCACCTCTGCCTTCCAAAGTGCTGGGATTACAGGCGTGAGCCCCTGCGCCTGGTCTGAATAATATAATCTTTAACATGCACTGTCACAGGTTGCAAATGAACACATCCAATGAGCTTGGAATTTCACTTTCTCTGAAATTCTTCTCAGTAGAGTCAATTACTGGTTATTAAAATGAACACTCAGTTCTCAAGCTTTATAGTATTCTTATTCTGCTGGGGTTTGCTTATACTATTTGGAGCACAGAAATCAACGTGCTCATGCAATGAGCAAGTGCTCATGCAGACTTATCTCTTATTTCCACTGTGGCTAACCCTTTTAGTTGGCCTTATCACATCCAATTCCTCCCTTTTGAGTAAGGATGATTACATGCATAACAAGGACTTACGCAGCAGTGGTTTGAATTTTACTGGATGAACTGGAGTGAAAGCCCAGGATACAACAGAGGTTGGTAGATGACACACTGCTGATTGATAATCCAGGTAAAGACATAGACTGTGAGACCAAAAGGCAATATTAAGCCTGGGAAATCATTCTCAGGGAAAGCAGAGACATGACCTCAACCCCACAAGCAGAGGCAGAGTGGGAAAAGCCACAGGCAAAAATGGAAACCATCAACAGGGCTTATTGAAGATATCAGAGCAACCAGAAGACTGGGGAACTTCGTAAATAAAGGCTGACTCAACCACAGAGGGGGCAGTCATCCAGTGAGATTCAGACCCTCTGGGGAACTGACTTGAGGCAAAGCAAAAGACTCCTGAAGACATTTTTCTTATTTTTTTTTCCCACACCAGATCATGTATATGGGTGAGGGTGAGAGGTCTGATGAGTCACTCAGACAAAGAGCTTTGAAGTGAAAAGTTGGTATGTCCTGTGACAAGGGGCTCTGGGATTCCACCAGCTGCTGGTACATAAAGGAGATGAGTGACCACTGATGATCTGAGCTGGGTTCATGCATGGGCTCTCTTTTATTCCAATTATTCCACAATTGGCACCTCCATTAGGAATCTCTGTTGTAGTTAATATTTCCACTGTGCTCCTCCTATAGAATGCCTAGATTGAAGTTCTTCATGACATTGGTAAAGGGATGCTAAAGGTATGGGGTGGGTCCTGCCTTCTCATCTGAAGCCTCATAGGGGAGCTTCCAAGGACAATACCAAGAATTTTTAAATGTGTTTCCTCAAGGTGGGAGACCAAAAGGTCTGGTGCCAGACTCACACCTGACAAAGGTAATGCTGCCTGTTGACTCAAGGCTGACTCCCTACTGGGAGAGTCAGCCTAACAAAGAGCTCGTTGCTTTGCTGGCAAAAGTGGGATGGGCCTGCCGACCAATGTCTGTAAGACATATGGTTATAAGAATATTTTCCATAGACTAAATTTGGATGATGCAAGTATAGGGTAAACATATCTAACAACAGTAACTTAAGCATACTCTTAGGATGAGCCTGTATGCCAGATATGCCTGAATGTGTGTTCCAACCAAAGGAACCTGGGGTTGGCCAACCCAGTGATTTGTTCTTTGTCTGTGAGGAACATCTGAGGTCTGGCTCATCTGGTGGAAGGGCCATTGTATTAGTCAGTTTTCACACTGCTATTAATATAAAGATACAACCCGAGAAGAAAAGAGGTTTAATTGACTCATAGTTCCATATGGCTGGTGGCTTAGGAAACTTACAGTCATGGCAGAAGGGGAAGCAGGCACCTTCTTCCCAAGGCAGCAGGAGAGAAGTGAGTGAGGATGCAGGAAAATGTACCATTTATAAAACCATCCGATCTTGTGAGAATTCACTCACTGTTATGAGAATAGCATGGGGAAACCATCCCCATAATCCAATCACTTCCCTCCCTCGATACGTGGGGATTACAAATCCCTCCCTTGACATGTAGGGATTACATTTCAAGACGTGATTTGGGTTGGAACACAGAGTCAAACCATATCAACCATATGGGGTATTGAAGCCCTGAGTTTTGGGTTGAATGCAGGTTGCCAGGTGGAGGTCATTCAGGGGAGGCTAAGTGAAAATGCCAGTGATAAACTGCATGCTGTTTGCAAGTGGTTGCTGTTCTCCTGCCCAACCAGCAGCCACTGGGCCATATATATGGTGGATATGTTGTCCAGCCCCCTACCATTGTGCAATTTCTGTATCTAAGGTGGTTCTCCTGCCCAGCCCACTGCCACTGGACTCTCCTCTCTGTATGTAAGTCCTTAATAAACCCCCATGTCTCATTTGCTGGTTTAGGGTTTCTTCTTCACCCTCTTAAACCTGGCACTTTCCCTCCTGAGGCCAACAGGGATTTAGCACAACAGCAAAAGAGCCATAGTAGAATTGCTGAGGGCCTGCCTGACCATGAAGGAAGAAGTTGAAGATATAACACACCCAGTCTTGGTGGAAGGAGCAGCAAGTAACCACTTTGAACAGAGAGAGGTATTTTGGTTTTTGTTTTGTTTGAAAAGGAACTACAGAAGGGAGGTCCAATTGGGGATATCCCAAGACTCTCCAAAAGGGTCTTTCTATAAACTAAATGTTTGTGTTCCCCTAAATTCATATGTTGAAATCCTAACCCCCAATGTAATGGTATTAGGAAGTGAGGTCCTTGGGGGATAATTAGATCATAAGGATAGACACCTCATGCGTGGGATTCGTGTCCTTATAAAAGAGACTTCAGAGACCTCTGTCACCTTTTCTGTCACATAAGAACATAGCAAAAAGACAGCTGCATGTGAACTAAGAAGAGGGCAGTCCCTAGAACCAAATCTCCTGGTACCTTGATCTTGGACTTCTGAGGCACCTGAACTGTAAGAAATTAGTTTCTGTTGTTGATAAGGCATCCAGCCTATGGTAATTGATTACAGCAGCCCAAATAGACTTAGGCAGGTCCTCAAAGAGAAGTGGTCAACTTTAAATATCAGCTAGGCCCTGAATAAAGCCTCAAAAGCAAATAAGAATGGGGCCTCTTGCCGTTCTGTCCCCACTACTTCAGCAACCCCACTCTCTTCCCATTTTGCCCCTGCTGACCAGCACAGGCAGCTATGAGTGGGAGGCAAGCAGAGCACCTAGGCTACGGTCCTCACCACATAGCAGCAGGACTCCAGGCCGGGCAGGTGTGAGCTGGAGGAGGCCAGAGGTTATCATGCAAAGTCAAGGTCAGGGTTCTGACTGAAACATGCCACTGTGCTCTACATGTCAAATTGTGGTATTTACTTCCCCAAAGTGATGATAGGAATGTCTATTGCCAGAAAATGAATTAGTAAGCCATGGCCCTGGTCCAAATTTGTATCTGGTGCAGATAGCTTCCCAACTAACTAAAGCTCAGAAAGACAGTAGGACACCGAAATGAATTGCCTCCTGATTCTATTCTTCAGGATATCCTTGTCAACTTATGTCTGATACATACAATCATCCTAGTCAGAAATCTGGGAGCTACCTAAGTTCTCCCTTTTTCTCATCATCCACATTCACTCTACCATCAAAACCTATAAGATTGTTGCTAAATGTATTTTAACCCATTCCCTCCACTTCATCCCAAACTGTGTCTTAGTTAAAGTCATCATCAAATCCATCTGGACTACTGCATGCTCCCTTCACCAGATCTGAGCCTCTGGTGTCAGCCTGTATACCCATTAAATGTGCTTGATAGATATATAAATGGTCAGTATATCCAAGCCATTATTCTAATCAGTTATTTTTATTCATCTTTCAAGCTTTGGCTCAATAGTCATCTCCAAGAAGCCCAAACAAGGCCCACATTACTGACTGACTCTACCTACCCAATCTGTGCATAACTCTACCTTTGTTGGAATATCAATATATGTACCTATGTCACTCACAACTAACTCTAAATTTTTCAAGGGCAAGAAGACTTCATTTCAGTATGACTGGCTTTTAGTCAATTATCTATCACATAGATGCTTAATAAAAGTTTCCTAGACTGAATTAAGCTTCTTATGTTAAAAAAAATAAAGCTAAACATAAATAATAAAGTCATACTACAATAAATTTATTTTTAAATTTATTATTCTGCATTTGCAACTCCCAGCATTTCATTATCTGTGCAGGTAAACCAGAAGTCATTATAGTAAAGTACATGAGATCATCTTGGGTCATGCTTTGTTATTGCCCATCGTGAACACCATGTTACAAATGGCCTTTTACCATTGTCAGGGTGTTTGCATAAATGCCATTCAGATGTCATTGAGGTAGGGAAACTACATGTTCCTTCTCAACAACCTCTCTGCCCTGGTAAGGTGTGTATTATGATGAAAGTACGTTTTACAACAAAGTCTGCCACAAGTGTATACCTTCATTAGAAAACAGATACGATGATATTGACTAACCAGTTCTTCTATGATCAGGCATGTTCTTACTCTTACCTTTTAAGCACTCTGAAAAGAGCCAGTTATTAAGTTCATGCAGAGAACAAGATCAGTTAACATACTAGAATTAGGCCAGAAAATCGTCTTAGTCTATTTGGGTTGTTATAACAAAATGCCTTGGACTGAGTAGCTTATAAACAACATAAATTAATTTCCTACAGTTCTGGATACGAGGAAGTCCATGACCAAGGCGCCAGCAGATTCAGTGTCTGATGAGGAACTGCTTCTCGGTCCACTGATGGTGCCTCTTGCTGTGTCCTCACATGGTAGAAGGAGTGAGCTACCTCTCTGGGACCTCTTTTATAAGGGAACTAATCCCATTCATGAGGGCTCAACCCTCATGACCTAATCACCTTCCAAAATGCCCTACCTCCTAATACCATTATCTTTGGGGTTAGAATTTCAACATATGAATTTTAAGGTGACATAAACATTTAGATCATAGCAAGAATCTTCTGGTAAGCATTACAGAAGATTGAATGGAGTTGGCATCAATCCAAAGATGCTATACTGCTGGCCTGGCCTTGTTCCTACAAGGGCAGAAGGGCCTGCACATTTTTTCTCTAATCAATCACACAATTTTTTTGATCCTCCTCTAAAGCATCAATATCGCACATTTTTAATTCTACTCATTCAATCAATAAAAGTTCTTCCTATTCATTTTGCTAATGAGCAAACTTTCTGGAGAAGATTTAGCTAATGTTATGTCAACTGTTTGTCAAAATCACCTCTGGAAGGTAGAGTCCTGATTAACCTCTTCCAAAGCTTCCTGGCCGTCCTTGGAGTAGTGTTACTAATAAGAAACTTAAAATAGTATCTGATGCCTAGGATCTAGTAAAATTAATTTACATACACATATTATAAACCATGTTATCTATACTAGAGTGCATTAAAATAAATTACAGACACAATAACTGAAGTGTAGCAAGAAAATTCTTAAAAGATTAATTTTGGTCTATAGTTTGTTTTTATATTTTTCCTTTCCTCCATTCAACCAGAGGAACCCACACTGCCTGAAGTAGAGTTAGGATTCCTATGGCAGCAATTCCAAAGAGATAAACAAGAGCCAGTGTTTCCTATTGGCTTCCCAAGCAGACTCTTGAAAGCAAAAGGGAAAGCCCAGCTAAACATAGTAGGTACAGGCCACAAAATTAGATTGGAAAGATAATCACAGGCAGAGATCAATGGGCCACCCCACCACCTGTGGGAAAGAGGAGGCAATGGGGCTGCATTTTCTACAACCTAATTTCCATTTGTATCCTTTTTCTTTATATTTTGGTCTTAAATGATTGGTAAATATATCACCCTACTGTCAGTTGACAGACAACCCAAGAGATGGATATATTTAATGAGACCAAACCACAGAAAATAGGAAAAAAAGAACAGTGGAGAAGTGAATGACTTTTTGATATTGAAAAGTTGAATCCTAAGCAAAGAAGTTTCTGATGACTACATTTTTAAAAGGTTATGTATTTCTTCCTTCACTTAAAAATAACAGCAATAATGCTAACACTTTATTGAGCAATTCCTATGTGCCAGGCACTTGTCCTGGTACTTATGTACTTATGATCTTTTCATACTAATTGGGATGCAAGCTCCTTGGGGTAGGGCTTTCTATTGGTCTTTGTTCACTCTCATGCTTGCCAGGGCCTATGGAAGGATCTGGTTTGTCATCAACGTCAAATAAATATTTGTTGAATAAATGAGTAAACTGACTTATGGAGTCTTCTGTTAGGAAGCTCTGTGAAGTAGATGTTCTCATCCTGCAGTTAAGAAATCTAAACTACTGAACTAGGAAGGCCTCTGGCTTTTATAGATGGATTCAGAATCTACCCATTCCAATGTGCCATGATTTTTCCTCCTCTTGCCTTCATTTCCTGTCTCATTCCTTTATCTACTTCTTTCTGTCTCACACAGCACTTTCAATGCAAAGAGACACAGCCAGCTACTGTGACCCATAGCTGCACAGTCAATTAGTGGTGAAATGGCTCAGAAACCAAGATTTGTGATTCTAAACCATCCATTCTCCTCATTCCAACTCAGCTTCCCTCAATCAGAACAAATAACTCATTATTTATTGAAGTTGGATATTGATTAGCTCTCAAAAGCTGCACACATTTGCTTTCTTTTTACCTTTTGAAAAAAATAATTTCTTAGATCTTGATTACTGAATTTAGCCATCAGGCTTAGATTTTTAAGAGAGTGAATCAGATGATGTTGAAGCTGAAAGGGACCTTCAAGGATATCTGTTGAAATACTTTTTTTCTACACAGATAAGCAAACTGTGTCACAGAGAGTGAAGTAATCTGTTCAGGGCAACCCACTGAATCAGTGAAAGAATCACAGGAGAAGCTAGCTCTCCAGAGACCTAGTTCAATGCCTTCCACCCCCATGTACTAGACTTGCTTCCTTGATTCAATTAGACACCATTTTTAGAATACGACATGAGACAATTTTTTTTTAACCCAGTATGCTTTTTATAAAAAAGTATCAATAGGGGAAATTCTGTGGCAATTTTCTACCTACCCTGTAAGCCTGAAACATCCTTTAAGTTTCCCTGCTACATTTGTTTGTTTTGCTATTTAGGATTTTGTGACTGTTTCTCTTAAGGCCTGACTCCATTCCTGATTCTTAGAGCAGGTTCTCATTCCATAGTTCTAAACCCTAAAATGAACATTAGAAATTTAATCCCAGGTAGAGGGACGAAGAATTTTAAGAGGTCTTTTTTTTTTTTTTTTTTTTTTTTTGTGTCGGAATATCACCCTGTTGCCCAGGAGTGCAGTGGCACGATCTCAGCTCACTATAACTTCTGCCTCCCAGGTTCAAGCGATTCTCCTGTTTCAGCCTCCCAAGTAGCTGAGATTGCAGGCGCCCACAACAATGCCCAGCTAATTATTATTATCTTTCTGTATTTTTAGTAGAGATGGGGTTTTGCCATGTTGGTCAGCCTGGTCTCAAACTCCTAACCTCAGGTAATCTACCCACCTCAGCCTCCCAAAGTGCTGGGATTACAGGCATGAGCCACCACACCTGGCCAAGAAGTCTTCTAATATCAACTCCTGAAGTTTCATTCCTGAATATATCAACTACTTGTTTGGACAACTACATGTTGGCATCAAACTCCTTAATCCAGTATCTTTCAAGAAAACAATCCTTGCCAATCCTTGACCTTAACTCTGCCTAACTGGCCTGAGGCGCCCAGGGGCCCATGGAGGAATGGCGAAAAGCAAGAAAAGTGGCAAGAGGGTCTGAGGGGGACATTAACATCAACCTCAGGCCAATTGTGATGCATAGTCAGAAATTCCTCTTACACACGTTTGCCCTAGAACAGTACAGAGAGAGACTTAAAGTGAGCCGGTTCTGTCCACTGAACTTGGATATACTTGTCAGTGTTGGTTTCTTGATGGAGAGGAATCTGTTTTCCTCAGGGCCTAATAACAGGCGCAGCTGACTTACACGACTGAGACTTTGACAAGAGGGTGGTGATGATGATGGTGAAAGGAGAAGGTGGAAGGGCTGTTACCCAACATCTGAAGCATGATGCTAAATAGGAAAAGGACTTTCACCCCTTTTAAGTTGAGAAAGAGACAGAGAGAGCATTGTGGTGTTATAGTCGTATTTACAAGGTTATTAAAATCTAAGGATTTTTTTTCCTCTACCTAGAACGACTCAAGTTATCTTCAGATCCGGCCCAGACTTGAAGAGAACGGAAGCCAAGCTCTTAAGCATCAGGGAAGGTTTGAGGCTGTGATAACCTGCAACAGTAAGTCCAATGAGAGAGAGAGTGAGCTTTATCTTTATGACAAAACAAGTAACATCAGTTTTGTCTTGCAACTGTTGGCCACAAAACGCCTTTGTCAAAATGCAATTTAACACAATAATGTGAAGTAGATTCTTCTATTCCAGGAAGAAAGATGATGAGCAGAGGTGGGGCAGGATCTTGTCAGAAGGGGCGGCCCTGTGGTGGCAGTCTCTCCAGTGACTCCAGTGGTGATGGAGGGGTGGCATCAGCAGGCTGTGGGGACGCCAGCTGTAGCGGCACGAGTAGCATCAGGCAGCATGGGGAGAGTAGGGGAGCTGCACTGCTGAGCAGGGACTGGCATGGCCAGCTGTGGGATGCTGTGAGCTATGCCATGGGCCTCATGCACACAAGAATGAGGGCCTCGGGAACCAGGATCTGGGAACTTGAATAGCAGGAATTGTAACCAGAGGTTACTGCTCGGACAATTATTCATGTCATCTACCTCTCTGTCCAGGTGTGATCTAAGAAACATGGTTAGATAAACGTCGCTAGTTTCCACCTGACACTCTTCATTAAGAGAGAGTTTCAGGGGTTCTCATCCCAGGTCTCTTCATTTAGTATGAGAGGAGGGGAAATGGTTTGTACTGGAACTATTCCCACTAAGGATTTTTGAGAAAAACCATAGCTTTCTCCCAAAGTTCACTTCTATATGGCAGAGATCTCACACTGATCCAAAGGCTTGGCTAAAAATGAGAGAATGAGAAATCTGTCTTATAACCCAAAGGGGTCGAACTTCAGCCTTCCGTGAAGGAGCCTCTGGGGTGCAACTTAGCAGGTGTCTTAGCTCCCTAAGAATGGAATAATTTTAGATAGTCCCTGAGTACCTATCAAGTGTTAATAACATTTAGGTATTTATGTGTAACAGAAATTCAGCAAATGTAAAATTTCCACTGATTACACTTTCCACATACTTTGTTTTAGTGCCTAATATGCCAATTTGAAATTATTCCCAGCTCATAGACCCTATCCACTGATAAGCCTCATGGTTTTAGACCACAGTGTGAATACCTCTCTGGTCTCATTGCCATCAGGAAATCAAAAATGGATTGGAAAATCAGTGGCCCTCTTGTCCTCGTGGCAGAAGTCAAGAGTAGATGAAGGCACATTTTTCTTGTACAGTGGGGGTACGGCCTCGGAGCCCATCATCAGGTATTTACTGAGCCTCTACCATGTGCCAGGCACCCCAGGCAGACAATGCGCATCCATGTTAGAGTTGGCAAATGAAATAACTAGTTTCACATTTCAGATCCAGAGCCTGCATTCGATCCTACTTTTCTTAGACCTTGTGTGGACTAACAAAATCTAGCTTGTCAGTGCCCCATCACTGCTCTCTTTCCAATGGGCTGGAACAGGAAGCCCCTCAGACAAAAAAGAGCTGTGTTTTAGCTCAGTCATGAACGTACGGAATTATTCAATACTGGTAGTATTTTCCCGAAAGTCAAAAGGCAAGTGAGTGGATGTTTTTGTGACTCACTGAGAATGCAAAGCTTATTGATTTGTAGTTCACCTTTTGAATAGTTACAACGCTCTCTAAACAAAAAGTTGCTACCTATTAACCTCCTGATGAACTTAAATGTAATTGCCTATGCGACGTGAGTTATGAAAAATGAATTATTCTGTTCAAGCCATAATTTTGGAGTTCTTTGGCACACAACATGAAAATTTTTTCCTTCCGATTTTGATTACGTATTTTGGAAATAAGCCTTAATATGTCACTTAACTTCTGCCAAAGTGCTTGAGGCCTTTTTGGATGCCTGATCTCAAGGTGACTGTCTCTCAAATTTTACAGATCATACGTACTTTTCAAATGACCCAGTGATATTTTCCAAAAGCTAGAAATAACAATTTTAGTGTCAAAATGCCCTTCCTTAGAAAGTTTTAGGACACTAATGCTCAAGACTATTCTTTTAACAAAATGACAACTATTGACATGCTCATTATCCAATAATAAGTTTTAAATTTATGCAGAGGGCAAAACTAATCAGATATTTTCATTTTGTGGTGGAGACTATTTTTAAAACGAAGGGATAGATATTGATGAAATAAATATTGTCAAATAACACAAATAACTGATTATACATCACAATGAGTATTAAATAAACCTTCTTCAATGGTAAATAAGCAGAATATACTGGAGAAATAGGTGTCTCACTCAGACTGGAGACAACCAACAATGCTGGATTATTGCAGGTGGTTCACATAGCATTTTGTGATTATTGGGAAAACAGTGGGATCTGTAAAATGATTTAAAAATTCATGTTTAATTATCTGCAAATCTTCTTTTTAAAAAAATTAACTTTGAAATTAACTGATTTCTGTTATTAGAGAGCCCAAAACTATAAACAAAAGCATGGCACTGCTAGCAAGCATTTGATATTATTATAAGACTTTCAACATCTAGGTTTAATATTTGCAGATGAAACATTTCTATTGAGCCTCAACCCTATTAAGGCTGGGTTGATATGGTTTCTTGTGGATTAACTATATAGGAGCTCCTTTCTTTGGTGAAGGGCATTAAACAAAACATTTAAATAATGGTGCACAGTTCAGCTCCAAAGACTCAGTTAGATGCTCACCCAAATTTTCTTTAGCTTTTGTCTTCCGAAAAGCTTAATCTTTTGGCTTATGGAAGGTATGCAAATTTATGATCATAATAACTTTATATTAGAAGTGACTTTTTAAGATTTTATGACTTTTCCCTGTGACTTCTCCTGAGTTTTTCCCCCCAGCACATTTGATGAAAGAGGATTGGTAATTTTAAAATGTTGCATTTTCTATAGTACCCTATCAATATACTTCAAGGAAAGCAGGGAGACCAGGTCGGGTGTCCTTTCTACATGTCACATTTCCCATGACTCCAGGGCTGTTGGCAGCCTCCACAAGGAGGAAGAGAATGGTGGCTTAGGGGCTTTGCATCCGTGGATGTTATCATGGGAACATGAAGCCGTTCTACACAATTTCCACAGGGCAATAGCAAATTGAGCACAAGGAGGATCTACGAATGATTGAGAAGGGACTCACATAGCTAGTCCAGTTTCAAATTGATGACCTCTTCAGTGCTATAATCAAGACATGAAAAGTTGAAAAAATACATATTATGTTTGGTCATAATAGGAACATTTTCTTTAGTAACTCTTTCCATTTTTTCTTTCTCTTTACCATCCCCTCTGGATGTGAATATTCACTGTCAAACCTTTGATCTCAATGATCCTCAAACATGAAAAGAGGAACAGTTTTTATAACGTGGATGTTTTAATTTTCTATACGAGTGCTGAAAACTATAGATCCATGAAGTTGGAGGATAAGATCAGTTTCAGCTTTAGGAAAGAGATTGACTGATATTTATTCAAAGATTTTTAAGTGAACCTTCACAACAGAGTGTGAAACCGATAATATATATCTGGCGCTTAAGGTTCTGATTTTGTTTTCTTCCTGGAGTATGTGTGTGAGTGCCTATGTGTATATATTGGCTTAAGTAATACGGCTATCACCTGTAAGGTGCAAATTTGCCAGAAAATTATAAACTCTTTTACTACGGCTGGTCTTTCCATTTATTCAGGTGTCACACAGTTTCTTTTAGCCTGTGCTCATGGCAACTGAACATACGGAGGGTGAAGGGAACAATACATCAAATTGTGGGTAAAGCCACACCTTATTTTCTCAAGTTACACATTCTCTTATAGTTATCTTGTGTCTTGGTGTTTACAGTTTTCCATGCAGTTTAAAAACAAACAAACAAATAAAAA
>CAUYLG010058100.1:65000-87500 GCA_963573385.1 Cacajao melanocephalus
CCAATTGAACTTAACAACTACTTTGAATAAATGGTTTATTGAACTAGCCAACAGTTTGAGTAAAATAATAGACGAACCACCAGTCTATTACAGTATCATGTAGACGTGAAGAATTTTAAACATTTATTAAATCTAATGTTAATATTCCCAAAGTAACCTCTAAAATATACAAATGAAATCTTCTAATGAGATTACTTGTGAAAGTTCATATTCATTTAATGACTTTTATAAAAAATGACATTTTGATTTAATAATAGTTATAAGTTGAATTTACAATTTTAGATTTTCCTGGTTTAATCTGGGATTCAGAACATTTTAGAGAATGCTAAACTCTAAGTACTGGAAATAATTAGAATAAACTCCTAAGGTTGATATAATAGCACCTTTTTCTAATTAAGTCTCACAAATGACCTGCGAATATTCAAAACTTTCAGGTTTAAATAGATGAGGATTTCTAAACAGTTATTGAGTTACTGCCAAGACACATACACAGATATCTGGCACTGGTGTAGGTGACTGCCTTCAAGTCAATAAGCATTACTTTGGGCATCCTATAGTCTTAGCTAAAGATGTGAGCTCTTGTGCAGGAGTGTGTCTTAATATATTCAGGACAGTGAGAAGACCTCGGAGATCCCTCTCTCTGAAAGTTCCTAATCCCCTCCTGCACTTCAACTGTTTCCTCAGCGAAAGCACTGCAATATCACATGCATCTGGTTCATTTGCATTAACCTTTCTGGGTTGGGTTTTATTTGAATAAAAAACCTTGTTGAAAAATCTCAAGTTGTAGATAAAGAGGAATAACAAGTAGGATGTATTATTTAGAAACAAGTACATAGAAGTCATGGTTGTAGTTCCAGCTACTTGAGAGGCTGAGGTGGAAGGAATGCTTTAGCCCAGGTGCTGGAGGCCAGCCTGGGCAACAGAGCAAGACCCTGTCTCTTAAAAAAGCACACAAAGAAAAATTTTTAAAAAGAACAACTACAGAGATAGGAACCATTGTAGTCTCAGAAAATTTTAATATGCAAAAACTTTATTTATTTCATTATGCCACTGCCCTATATAAAAATAGTCTGAACTGAGACACAGGGGGTTGAAATAGGATTAAACCAAAACCCTTCAGCCATTCTCAATAAACTATGATCTGACCTCAACCTACCTAGGTACAACAGTACTTCTGAATAATAACTTCCATTCCAGACTCAAAACATCATTGGGAAAACACTGTGCTCAGTTCCTACTCCAAGACACCAAGACATGTTTCATGCAGACTCCAGCTGTGCTTCTCCTTTCAACAATCGGGGTATACATGGAACATCCTTTTACCCTGCTCTGCCTATTCACACACATCCTGTCTACCACTTAAAAATCAACTCACATCGTGTCTACTTCCTAAAGACTCTGAGCTGTCCAATTTGCATTGATTTTCTACTCTGAACCTCCAAAGCATTTTTTGGTCATTCTGATGCTCAAAACTACAGAATCTTTGAATCCTAAACCTGTATCTAATGTAAAGATATTGTTATTTGATTTCCCATTTTACAGATAAGAAAAGGAGTGACTTTCCAAGTGTCTGAATACAGGCACAGCAAAGACTAATATACATGCTGGTCTCTAGAATGTTACTTGGAATCTTGTTATTTCTGCTACCCCATATTGCTCAGTCACATGCACTGTCACTTAACTCTTTCTACTGGTAGCTGTACCTCATCTTGCCAAGCAGACTGTGAACTTCAAAGATTAGGAGACATGACACATAGCACCCAGTAAATACATATTGAGTGAATAAATTGTGTGCCATAAAATCATTAAGAATTTCCTTGCACTAATTCTAAAAGAGAAGATAACTCTCTGAAATTAAGTATCCTTGGAATCTTTCCCATTCAGAATTAAGTGAAAAAGGTATCAGAGCTGGGAAAGCTGTAAATAAAATTTTCCCCAGTAGCTACATTTTTAGGTTGCCAATTTCTTAAAGCAAACCAAAGTCAATAATTATTAATGCTCATTTTTTAAAAGATCTGTTTGTTATCAGTATAGTATCAGAGAAAGAAATAAAACGTAGCAAGAGAGTTTCAGCATTCCAGGAAATAAAATTGCTTGAAAGTTACAGTACCTATGCCTATAAATTAGTGGAATCCTTTTTAATAAAAATAAAATTTCCATTACAATTATCTCTGTTTATATTAGGTTTCCCATTTTTGGAACTCAAAGTGATCCATGTTTTCACTTGTCAAGTTTTTTGCCAATTCAAAAGAAATGGAACACAATGAAGCCACATGTCTTTTGTGAGTTGCAGAATGAATACAGAATTAGTCTCTTCTTGTGACCATTAGCGATATCTTTCTCTTTTTTCCCCATTACAGGATATGAGAGTCATTTCATTTATTTCTGAAAGAAAAAGTGGATATTTCTACAGTGTTCATTTTTCCAAGTTCTTCAAGGTGCCATGTGTTACACTACCATAGGATAATTAGGTTTTCTTCTACAAAAATGCTTTTTTTCCAACGCAGAAACATCCCTGGCAATTCAAGTAAAATAAAAGAATCTCTTTAATGAAAGTCTCTTCTGAGCTTGCCAATTCTTCATTATGAATCCTCTTCTCAGGTAGAATTATCTAAAGGATTTTAATTATAAGAATATAATTTACCATGATACATTTTATGTATTTAGTATTTTGATTAACTTCTAAGTGTGGTATGAAGTAATACTGAATAGTTTAGGCTCCTCATTTATAATCTTTAGTCATGCATAAGTGCTTAAGAATATAGTGGGCTTTGAGGATAAAATACTTGGGTTTGAAGCCTGGCTCCTTTACTTCCTTGCTATGCAACCTTGGAAAAGCTACTTAAACTCTCTGTATCTCCATTTCTTTACCCATAAAGCAAGGAAAAAACTGACTACCTTATATAGTCGTTATAAGGGTTAAATTATTTTCCATATATGTAAAACACTTGAAACAGTACCTGATCAATAAACGCTGAACACAGTCAATACATAATAACCTTAGAACCTTTTTTGGAAGAAAGCATGGTATAAATACATAAATTAATTTTTAAACATTGTATGAGCTTCATTAGCTCTAAAAGTATTTCAGTACCTCTCCCCAAAGTGAGATTTTTATTACTGTATCAAAAAAGTCATGAAACAAAGGTATATATGCCTCACATATCAGATGCCAGGCATCAGTATTATTAATGACTAGCCACATTTCCTTAAAATTATATTTACAGTAATAAAAGGGAACAAAATAACACAATATATTACTATAATTTTCTCAAAAAGTTATTTACCAACAAATTTTGGATCACTAAAATACTAAGCGAAACAGCCAGGTTATGTCTCAGATCACTTTCAGATCAACAGAAGAAAGTAAATTTCAAAGTAGAGGGGTCATGATAGTGATGTACATCACTATGTACATCATGCTCTGTACATGTGCTCCGACATTTATCCTCCTCAGCCATCCATCACAAGCCTCATCATTAGCTTGTTATTAAAATCATTAACACACATGCATCGGTCCAGGCCTATATCACATTTGCTATCCACGTGGGGGCTTATGAAGTTCTGCTAATACACATATAGCTAGAACAATCTTAAATAGATTAACTTAATATGATTAAATGATGAATATTTTAAGAGATGTAGCAAGTAACATTTTCCTCCAGAAATGTCTTTATGCTGTGGATTGAGTCAAGTCCTCTGTATCTATAATGATGGAAAGAGCATCGATCTTACTTTGACAGGAAAAGTCAATAACATATTAACATTGTCTCCTATTGACAATCATTAATTTAACAAAAGTTTATTGAGTATCTCCTATATATAAGGCAAAGTGAAGCTTTTAATATCTATCAAAGAACTTGTAGTCTTGTATAAGAAAAATATATTTATAAGATTGCCAGCTCTAAGTGTCCTAAGAAAAGTAGCAATTAAGTGATACAGAAGGAGTTAACAACTGGAAAACTTACCTGCCTCTAAGAAGAATGCCAATATGCTAACAGCATTAAAACACATGTACCCTTTTTTTTTTTGAGATGGAGTCTGGGTCTGTCACCCAGGCTGGAGTGCAGTGGCTGGAGCTCAACCTCCACCTCCCAGATTCAAGTGATTCTCCAACCTCAGCCTCCTGAGGAGGTGGGATTACAGGCATGCGCCACCATATCTGGCTAATTTTTGTGTTTTTAGTAGAGCCAGGGTTTCACACCATGTTGGTCATGCCGGTCTCAAACTCCTGACCTCATGATCCACCCACCTCGGTCTCCCAAAGTGTTGGGATTACAGGCGTGAGCCACAGTGCCCAGCCAACACAGGTATTCTTAATAGAATTTATTAAAGACAGTAAAATAAGAGCAAGTTCAGATGGAAATAAGAGAGAAATTCTCGACTATCGTGGTGATAAAATCCCCTTTCTGGATTTGAAGATCTCTTCCAGATGGTTCAGACATCTATCATGCCATTTTCCCCCAACTGATTTGAAATTTATGTACTATTTTCTTCAACTTTCAAATTTAAGATGTCTTACAGATACACTTCAGTTCTTGCTAAAACCCTTAACAATAAATAAAGTAGATACTACTTTAAGCAAATAGAATTCGTTGTTTCCAGGAATGCAGTGGTGTGATCTTGGCTCACTGCAACCTCTGCCTTCCTCAGTTCAAGCAATTCTCCTGCCTTAGCCTCCCAGTAGACTTATTTTTAACACAGCTTAAGGCAGGAGTGTAAGGCGTATGGTCTCTCCAGTGATTCATGTATTTACTGGGCACCTAAAATATGCCAAGTACTTGTATTATTACAGATTTAAGAGTACAAACCTTTGGCATAGAAGGTCACAGATAGAACAGACTTATGTCTACTTTGGTAGTAGTTCTTCTAAGCCTGATAAAACGTCACATTCCTTTAAGGGGGCACTGAAGCAAATTCATCTTTGGTTTTAATGCAAATTACCCATCTGACAAATAATGAATATTTCTGCAGGCCAGAATCCAGGAATTCATTGTGAATGCTTTAAATTGTTCTATGCATGAAATAGAAGACTTCAAATTCAATTGTTCCTTTTCAGTACACAACCTTTTCCTTACTTCAGAAAAGCACCAATTTATGTTTCTTGCTTTTAAAAGGCATAGCTAGCTCCTAATTTGATTTAATTTACACGCGAGATTTAGAAACATATTTGGAACTTCTTTAGACAACTGGAGGAAAAGAAGTATTGAGTGATAAAGGATATAAAGTTTCTTATTATTCCCCAACAGAGGTACAAAGTCAGTAACTGAAATTGAAGTACTTCTAGGAGGATAAAACTTGCTTCTTACTAGAGGTGAAAAAAAAATCGAGTCAATAGGCACTGTGTGTAAACCACTGGGCTAGTGGCTGCATGCACAATGGTTCCTGTTATCATAAAGTTTTCGGTCTAATAGAGGAGGTAAGACATATATACAAGTAACTTAGACACAAGGCAGAGTGTGATCGATGCCACAGTAGATAAAGTATTATAATAGGGGAGATAAGTTCTGATAATTCACTCAGTGAATGCGCTATGAAGGAGAGTGGTGTCGCTTCAGGTAGGCTTTGCAATATGTGAAAATTTTTATTATGCAGAGATGAGAGAAAGGACATTCCGAGTAGAAATGGAGAAAATGGAGAATCATGGACATGTTATGGGAACCCAGAGAGTGCATGGGGGAAGGAAGGCTGGTGGTGTGTGTGTGTGTGTGTGTGTGTGTGTGTGTGTGTCGGCACGGTGGTTCACACCTGTAATCCTAACATTTTGGAAGACTGAGGTGGGTGGACCACCTGAGGTTAGGAGTTTGAGACCAGCCTGGCCAATATAGCGAAACCCCATTTCTACTAAAAATACAAAAATTAGCTGGGCATCCTGGTGCATGCCTGTAATCCTAGCTACTCGGGAGGCTGAGGAAGGAGAATGGCTTGAACCTGGGAGGTGAAGGTTGCAGTGAGCTGACATTGTGCTATTGCACTCCAGCCTGCTCCATGGAACTAAGCTCCATCTCCAAAAAAAAAGAAAAACAGAATGAGGTCTGAGGTCAGATGATGAGAGAGAAGGCCTTGAGTTGCACTTCATGATGTTTAAATTTAATCTCTGCTTAAAGGCTATTGATGGTTTTTTAGCAGGATAATGAAAAGGTAGAAGAGTTTTATGAAGATTAATTTGCAAAATGTAGGCTTAGTGTAGGACACTGCAGGTAGGATTACCAAATGCGAACTTACTAAAACAATGTAATAAGGTAATAATAGTCAGACTAAGGTGGCAGGATTAAAAATGGTGGAAAGAAGTGAAGAATTTATAGGTAGTGGAGTAAAAAGTTTTTGCATTTACTACTTTTAAAATTACAATGTAGGCTGGGCATGGTGGCTCACGCCTGTAATCCCAGCACTTTGGGAGGCCGTGGCTGGGCCTTTGAGAGGTCAGGAGGTCGAGACCAGCCTGGCCAATATGGTGAAACCCCATCTCTACTAAAAATACAAAAATTAGCTGGGCATGGTGGAGGGCACCTGTAATCCCAGCTACCCAGGAGGCTGAGGCAGGAGAATTGCTTGAGGCCAGAGGCAGAGGTTGAAGTGAGCCGAGATTGCATCACTACATTCCAGCCTAGGCGACAAAGCAAGACTTGGTCTCAAAAAACAAACAAACAAAAACAATAAATAAATAAATAAGCAAATAAATAAAATAAATTTACAATGTACATGTAATATTTCCTTTCTGTGCTCTACCAAGGAGATAGAAAAGCCTAAATCTGTCGAAAACACTCAAAGTTAAAATCAGTAAAATAGCTAAAATATATCTTAACTTTTCATGACTCTCAAGCAACCTCTATGAATCTTTATATTTGTTGTTTTAATTGCTCCAGGAGCAACGGACGCGAATCTCAGAAAATTTGGATATTAGAAAGTGAGGATGAGAAGATGCTGAAAACAAACTCCACCACAGTCCTCTTTGTGATTAAGATGCTAGCAGTGGCCAGAAAAACATTGATGTGTGGTCTCCAGGCTTTTTATATATTTTAAATTTTTCATCTGTGCTCTTATATCATTTTAAGGAAAAAACATATTTTAAAACTGAATATTGAAGGAAAGGGCATAAAGTATTGCTACTTTCTCAAGCAAAAAAAAAAAAAAAAAGAAAAAGAAAAAGAAAAGAAAAGAAAAAAAGTCACCTATTTCCAGAGAGAAGTAGCAAAAAGAAAGCACGTAGAGCTTTTTAAAAGTAGGTAACATATACCCTTGAGGGGAAAGCAGCTCCAAATAACTGGTAAACTTTAAGAAATGTCCCTACCATATTATTAGCTTGGAAATCAATGAGCTATAAGATACATCTTTCAAACTCCAGGCCAATCTCATCCTGAAGGTATCCCCAGCCAGGCAGGTTGCCCATCCTGAGGCAAAGGTGTCATGGTTCTCTGAATGAAACCCATGCTTTAGTCGTCTTTGCTCATCTCCTCAGTTCCTTTATATCTATCCTGTCTTTCCTCATCTCTGCCTAATACTAGGTTGAAACATTTAAGATGGCTATTTTTTTATACCAGAAAACCAGTCCAATAAGAATAATTTCATAAAGTTCAACCTAAAAATTGACTTCATGTTAAGCCTAACTCAAAGTTACATATTTCATGAAGTCTTTTCTGATTCCCTGTGCGCATGAGCATGCTTACATCATTAACTTCACAATTTGTTTGCAATCTCTTCATTCCTTCACTTGGTCTCTATCACTACCTGAGTACTTATCCCTCTATTAGAGTTTTACCTCTGTAGACACTGATCATCTGCCACAGTTTCTAGCAGAGCAGGATGCACACAATAGGTGTTCAATAAATGTTTATCCAATTTAAATGAAACTCATCTGCAGATCATTCAATTGGCAAGTCTCTACTTGAAAACACTGCAAAGAAAGTAGCAGCTGATTAGTTAAATCTCACCGTTTTACAGCCACACTCAGTAATGGTATATTCCAAAAACAAACAGTAGACTAATTACACTGTTACACTGATAAACAAATCCATTGCCTAAAGATATGTGTTGCTTTTGTTGTGAAATTTACAAGTACCTAAAGCACTAATGAAAGGCTGAAGTAATGTTAATGCTTGTCCATACCCAAAAGCAAACAGTCAAATTATAAAGGGAAAGTTTACCCTTTTAGATTGTGGTCACACAGAATATTCCCTAGAGGAATGTAAATTTTATTCATTTTCTTCTTTTTCAAGACTAAGTCAAAGGTTCTATAAACTCTTCCTATTTTTCTTTATAATAAAGAAGTACTATGAATAAGATTCTCTTAAACTGAGATGTTCAAAATTTAAGTTTATCAATGTTAAACAGTAGAATCGTATGTTTTCTCATCTTTGCTTATTTAGATATTATCAAATGTTAATAATTAGAATATTTACATGCTGTCATCACTTATAAGAAACTCACTGGCACAATGTAAATTCAATCAGGCCTTCTTAGAAATCTAGTGTTTATTAATTCCATGAAGCTAACAATAAATATTTTAAGTCTTAAAATTTATGACAAATATCAACAAATGCTGTGAATAAAAACTTACAATTTATGACTCATATCTACAATATGGGCAATTTCCAGCAATGTGATGTTAATTTTATCAAGAAAGACTAAATTTTTGAGTAGATTAAAATTGTTTCTATGTGGTTTACTAACTACAGGCAGTTCCCTTACACTTTTCTTCTTACAATTCTAGTTATTTGAGAAAATATCCAATACATTCAAATAGCATACCTTTTTAAAGTGATAAACACCTTTTTACAAAAAAATACATCTTTTAAAAAACTCTATAGAAATGATTAGCCTTTTCCCCTGTCCTAGCACACCTGAAGGTTATAACATACTTCTAAAGTAATCATAGATTATTACTCTAAAAAATGTTATTCCCCAGAGAACACTCAGAGTGTTAGGGCTCTGATGCTTCAATTTTATTATGGGAACTGATTTTATTTCATCCAATATAGCAATCTTTATCCTGTCAAATGAACTTACACATACAGTACTTTGAGAAACATATTAAATGTACTGAAATATGTGCAGGCCTTGAACCATGCATCTATTATCCACTCAATATAGACTTGTTCAAATCCTTGATTTTAAAGTGTCTTGATACTTACTTCTACCTACTTTAGTTTGGCTACCTTTAACTTACATGTAATACATTAATTAGCTCTGATAGAAAATGTTTTAGGCTGGGCGCAGTGGCTCACACCTGTAATCTCAGCACTTTGGGAGGCCGAAGCTGGCAGATCACCTGAGGTCAGGAGTTCCAAACTGGCCTGGCTAACATAGAGAAACCCCATCTCTACTAAAAATACAAAAAAATTAGCCAGGTGTGGTGGTGTGTGCCTGTAGTCCCAGCTACTCGGGAGGCTGAGGCAAGAGAATCACCTGAACCTAGGAGGCAGGGGTTGCAGTAAGCCGAGATCGCGCCACTGTACTCCAGCCTGGGCAACAGAGCTGGGCCCCATCTCAAACAAACAAACAAACAAACAAAAACAAGAGAATATTTATAATCCTACGAATTCTTCTTAGCCTTATGTACTGTTATGTCCTGTTATTAATGACATTTAAAAATATCAAAATAGACTGAATATTGCTATAGTCATTGTACTCTCCATTGTTGCACAGATTTTGACTATTTCGCAAAATAGCATCAAAAACCTGCTAGATTTTTTTAAATGCTGTAAAAATGATCAGATTTTCTTTTAACCATCTACATCTTCATTACTTGGCATAAGGTTATTGAATTAATGATGATAACTCTTTGTATCTAAGCATTCAAAATCAAGTACATGATTAGCACTTTATCAGTTTCATAAGTGATTGAATAAATTTTCATTCAAATTAGTTCCAACCTGCCAATGGCAAAACCTTCATATTTACTCAATAACATTGCTGTTTCCAAGATGTAAAATGAATTCCAAACACAAGCACAGGATTCTTTAAGACAGATTTTATTTCCTGAGGCTTAACTTTAGTTTTTGTTTGTTACTTTTGAGTAGCTAACCTGTATTGACTGACATAATACAGTCAATACAGGTTGGCTACTATATTGGAAGATATAATCATGTCAAACAAAACACACAAGAAAAAGTGATTTTTTTCAAAGATAAAGTTTCACAAGAAAACTGGAAAAATAACTGATGCTCATTTAGGAAGCATATAAAAATGGAAATTACGGAAATTCAATTTTACTCATTTCTTTCTAGTATATACAAAGGAAATTATATAATTATTTTTGGAATTTGGTGGTATATTCATAAAAATGACAAGTTTACTTATCTCTATTTGTGTGAAGTCAAGTTAAAATGAGAAACAATTCAGTTCTTAAACCTATGTAACTTTTAGAGTAGTATTTTGTTTTCCCACTTGGGAAGTGTTTTAGTTTATTTAACATATCACAGAAAAAAAAGCTAATAATGTAAGTGACATTAAAGTTTTAAGTAGAAAAGTTCGCTTTTAACAGAAATCATATTGTTAATAGCTTTAAAAATGTGAGCTGATCTTAGGATAATGTAATGAAATAAATGTGAGTAATTAAAGTTAATTATACAGTCATAAAGAAATTGTTTATTTCATTCTACTTAAGATTTTATTCTTTTGAAGGGATAAACTAGGCTTTCTCCACAAAAGTTTAGATTTTATATTCTAAATTTATGTATATTTTAGAAAAATATTTAGCTCTCTTATTTACAGGACTAAATAAGAAAGATGTCCAATTAAAACTACTAGAAATGAAAAAGGAAGTTCTTAACTTTTATCACCTTAGAAATTATAAGACAGAGTTTTTACTTGTGTGGTTCTTTATTCCAATTTCTTATCTTTCAAGATTTTCTCTTTGTAGATTGACATAAAAATTCTAGTGTTAAATAAATTGATCTTTGTTTTTATTTGAATGAGTTTGCACGTAGTAGCTGCCAGTAGGACAGTACTTAAACTATCACTTCACTTCTACAGAAATAATCCTCCTCCTAATCTCTTGATGGAAACGAAAATATTTCTTCTTACAGAAATGTGCAATTATGAAAAGGGGATTCAAAAATTGGAGTGAACAAATGATACTGCATTCCATATTTAACTGTATAGTTTCCTTTATCCAAGATACAAGTAGAAAATGCCCTACTAAGTGTCCCACACCTTTTCTCCCTGGCTAATAATAAACATCAAAATAAATTTTACATTTCATCATAAGCCGGGATACAAATGTTATCCTCCCTTAGTCTGTTTCCTAAAAACTGCAGCCATTTAGCATTTGATGGCAAGGAAATATTATTTTAAGATAATTGTGATGAGAGTTTCTCTTCTAAGATGTATTTCCATTCTTAATGATGACACTTTATAATTCTGTCTTACAACTTAAGAGATCTGATTGCAAGGCAGAGTTACAAAGTTCCATTTAAAGTCAGTATCAGTCCCAAGAAACAACAAAAAGGTGGTAAAGATCAGTGAAACATAATTTTATAAACTGCATGCATATATATGTATATCAAAATTTCTCTAAAATTTCCTGCTCTTATATACAATATTATATTGAAATGTATTTAAATTTATGCAACATTGTTCAAAGGAACTAGATTTTACATGATTTAGGTTCACTCCCAAATGATTTCAGATAGTTTTGCTGTAGGGTCAATTTTTTAAAAACACAATGAAATTCTTCAGGATTTATCACTCTATTTGACTTTATAAAAGTGATAGTTGTGACCAAAACAGCTGTAATAAAGTGAAAATATAGATGTGATTACTTTCATCACTGATGAGTAGAGATATACCCTTCCCAATCTCAGAAACAAGTTAGTTGGCCATTGAGATATAATTGGTACCATTCCAGTTTGTGTTTCATAAATGACAACTGTCAATAAACATTCAGCGGTGGATCTAAGGACCCTTATATTTCTAATCTCTTGGCCAAATAAAGTCTAAATCACATCTTGACCCTTAGCCATTAAGTCAGTCTTGCTGCTGCTCCAATTCTCCTTTGAATCATTAATCCAAAAATTACATTATTGCCTTATTTGTTGGACCAAGTTTTGGTCAGAAATGAGATAGGTAATATGAGTGTATGGAGTGTATGTTCCAGTTTCTCTCTAATTATATTTGTTAACTTGCCTTCCTGCTCCTTAAAGATCTTGACCTCAAAGATCTGTAGCTGAGCCCTTCCGCTGTGGCCAGCTCTTCCAGATAAATAGATAACATTTATCTCAACTGTTATTTCCTATTACCAAACTGCCTTATTGGAGTTGTTACCCATCCACTGCTGGCTCTTGGTGAAGCTGTCTCTTGGAAAACCTTTACAGAGACTACTTTCCACCTGGACTACATATTGCTCATGTCACTAGGTCTGTCTAATTTCTGAGACTAACTGTTTTGCTGAAACCATTCCTGTGCTTAAATTAAACCATAGGACTGATTTGAACTCCAGTTTTCTCTTGAGTTTTGCTTAGTTATATACTCTGTTAGTTCTAAACATGAGATGGAATAAGGAGTAAAAACAATATGTACTTTTTATTTATTTATTTTTTGAGATGGAGTTTTGCTCTGTCACCCAGGTGGGAGTGTAGTGGCGTGATCTCGGCTGGCTGCAACCTTTGCCTCCTGGGTTCAAGTGATTTTCCTGTCTCAGTCTCCCGAGTTGCTGTGATTACAGGTCCCTGTCTCCATGCCCAGCTAATTTTTGTTTTTTTAGTAGAGACGGGGTTTTGCCCTGTTGGCCAGGCTGGTCTCAAACTCCTGACCTCAGGTGAGCTGCCTGTCTTGGCCTTCCAAAGTGCTGGGATTATAGGCATGAGCCACCATGCCTGGCCAACAATATGTACTTTTTATTCTAAATCTAGTGAACCATGTCCTTTCTCTGACTTGTGAATTAACAAAAGGGAGCTCAGATTTAATGTTGCAAATGTAAATTTTTTTATGGTAAGATAACATTGTGTGATCAACAATTACTTGTCCTTCTACCTTTTAAATGCCTTGCTGATATTACTTCATTTTGTCTTCAAAATGAAGATAATGTTGAACAAACTAAACAATGTTAGTTTTCAGTAGTTATGTGAAATAATTTGATCATCTGTTGCTTATATAAATTATTTAATGCTATTCTAATGATAGAAACTGCCTATGGAATGTAGTAACCCTGTGTTTCTTGGTGTTGAAATATTCAAGTATAACATGTTACTTCTGTGAGTGGTAAATTTCAAATTCTGCCAGAGTAGTCAAAATGCACATAATTTTAACATATATTAAGACATAATTTCTTATCATGTAAATTACCTTCCCTTAAAGTAATATTCTGAAATAATAGTTGACTTTATGTAAGTATCTTTATTCATTAAATGCCTGTGGTTATCAACATGCATCCACTTCCCAAGCCCTATTTCAAAAGCTGAAATTAAAATACCATAGCAGTATATAAGATCTTCATTTTTTTCCCTGGTACTAGAAGTAGGAAAAAGTTAACACTGAAGCACTATTCCTTCTTTAGCAATTTAGTAATGATTTTTTTTTGATCCTTAGAGAAAGGAAAATTTTAAGGTTCAACTAGTGTTAGTGTAAATGAAGTTGTATCTTCTAACAAAGTACCTTCTTTAGATATAAAACAGAAGCAGTAAGCTACAATACTGTCAGCTAAAAGTTTTCTGACACACTTTGCCTAAATTGTGGGAATTCACACCACGGATGTCAGATATCATCTGTATAGTTCTATAAAAATCCTTCAAAACCCTATAGGAACCCACAAATTTCCACAATTGGCACGGTGGGGATATAACACTTTTTAGCTGAAGGCACTGTATCTCTGGGAGGATCTTTTTATTAAGAGGAACTGGAATGAGTTGTAAGTGCCACATATGGGGACTGAAATAATGTAAAAAAGAACAGCAGCTACTGATCCACACTTGTAGCACTTAAAAAAAAAGATGAGATGATAAAGAGCTGGCATAATCATAAGTTCTGTACAATCACTTTGGAAAGAGATCTCAAAGCTAACTAGCAAAGTTAATCAAAAAGTTTAGAGATTAAATAAAAATGGAATTAGATCAGAAAAAAAATTATAAGAGGCCCAGAAATGTTAGGGGAAAAAAATAAAGGTGACTGCAAATTGTTAATTAAAAAATCTATAAAAACATATATGAGGCAAACAAAAGCTTTCATGTTTAGGGTTTTGCAATGCAACATAATGATCCAAAACATCAGCAAAAATAGTACAGGCTTAACAGGAATGAAAACAGTGAGAAAGAGCATTCCCTTTGCTCAAGTTGTCAGTCACTTTCAACTGATTTCCTCTGAAATACGGAGCCACTCCAGTTTCAAATGCTTTTGTCCACAGAAAGATCTAAGGTCTGTACGGATTTTAAATAAACTATCACCAACCAAAGATGTAGGATCTGCAAATTCTACATGTGCCTACAAATAGCAATTTAAATTTTAAGGTGGCCAAAGAGAATAGAAGAAAGAAATGTAATATTATAGACTTATATTTTCATTATGTTTTATGACAATTCACAGTTTAGGTTTTCAATACTATTTAATCAAGTGGGGGTCTAGGAGCCCCTTTTAGCTATCTATGGGGCAAAATATTATCAACAGGAGAGTCCAAAGTATAATATTGAAAGATTTAACAACTGAGGTTCTGAAGAAGAAGAAGAAGAGGATGTTGTAAAGATGATTGGGATATGTGATACATACAAAGTTCTGGAGTGTGTTGAATAGGTATTTGACATGCAAGTAAAAAAAAAACTTGTAATCTCTATTGCAATTCTGAAATAATACTACATTACTCCTTTTATATGATACCTCAGCTTTTTATTTTCTTATCTTAAGGGCTTGCCTTCTAAGGACACAATAAATTAATTTTCTTATCTTATATCCAACATGTTAACATTCTATATAACAGATTATTAACTCTCAAGCTTCAAATATTTGCTTTACTAATAGGAGAAAACAATAATCACCTACAACAAATACAGAATATTTAGCAAGGAAAACTTTGAATGACATAGAGGCTAAGAGGAGTCATGAATGACCTGTACGAAAGGATCTGACAACTCAATGGTAGGAGACTCTAATAATCAGAAAGGGGAATGACAAGACAATGGGAGGCTTTGTGAGTAAAACCCTCAATACGAAACCAGTTTGGGAAGAACATTAATTTTGATCTCTAGAAATAAAATTTAAAATATAAAAATGGGAAATCTCATTTAACATTTTATAAGAGGAAAAAAAGCAAATCTGATCCAACTTATTGAGAGTGAGGAGAAACAATTAATAAAAAAAGAAACAACGGAGTAGAACTAAACATGGTGGATACATCATTCCACTTTTTGCCTCAGGTCGGGAAGGAGACAGGACATGGATTGATTGTATCAGTATGAGTTCATCTTCCAGGTCTAGTCTATATGTTTTCTTCTCTTTTCATTCACTTAGGTCCAACACATGAGAGAGAATACAGTAAGTTCAAATTATTTCAGCTTAAACAGCATCAATCTTAATTTTTAAACATTTTTAGAGATAAATGTCTATATAAAATAGGAAGCTAAAGTCATTCTTATTAATTTCCTATATAACTCTGAAAAAGGGAACATTGGCATTGATGTGCATAAGGGAACAATATTGTAAATTGTAATGATACTCAGCTCAGACACTTAAAGTATTGTTTTCCTTTATTCATACTGTGGATGGTTCTAGGACTCTTTGAACAGTAATAGAAAATAAAAATGTTTTAAAAGTCAAGTGGTTGATTCAAAACAGTCAAACAAGTTTCAAAAAATTATTATGCAGAATCTATACAATTTCACCTGGCTTTAAACCTTTCCTACTTTTTGCTGAAATCCCTTTGAACGTTCATCTGATTTATATTGCATAAATTTCAATAATTTTTTTTTAATCTGCTTTCAACAATGTAAATAAAACTTAGCAAGGTCCGGGATGATAATTATGAATGAGGTGAAGGGGCCTGATACTACTCAAAGTGAAAAAGCCACTTTTTATTCACATAAATTTGAATGGTTTAAAAATACATATTAATTAAATAATTAAAACTAAAAACACTTAAAAAGTATACCAATATTTAGAAAAATTTCTTAGCTCCTACGTAATAACGAACATTATATTTACTCATCTGCTCTTCCTAAAATCTCTTTTGTTCTCTCTTCTTTAAGATTCTAGTAGAATCCTGGCTTGTATACTCCTGTAGGTATTACTCTGTAAAGTCAAATCATCTCTAATTAAGTGTAATCTCCGATTTGATTCTTCATAATCAGTATCACACTTTTACTGAATGCTTACTTGACATAGTAGAATGTGTTAGAGGTTACTTATACTGTAATTTGTCTGAAACACAGTCTCTGTTTTTAATGGACTTGTTAAGGTAGGAATATCTGCAAAATGAACACAGATGTATGCATAAACACACATGTGCCTGTGCATGTGCATGTACACACAAATTCACACATGTACACAAAGTATTAGTTTCAAATAATGGTATAAGAAGCAAGTTCTTTAAAAGTGTGGAGCAGAGTTGGAGCAGAGTACAAGGTTCTGAGAGTGTAATTCCTTGGGAAAGCCTCTTAGAAAAAAATAGGACTAGTCCTATAAGGAAAGGTAGAATTTAAGGAAGAGAGTAGAGGCGAAACAGAAAAGGGAAAGGGCAGAAATTTAAATAGTGTAAGGGAAAAAAATGCATTAATTTGGAAAAGGTCTTTATTCTGGAAACTGAATAAAGCAAAAACTGGAGTGGAAGAAAAGGGTTAAAATATGGAGTATGGAATATAAATGATAATTTGGCATCTCTTGTTCTGCACAGTTTTTAAGAAGCACCAGAAAATATCTACTTCACTCTTCTAATGCTTCATAAAAATATCTTATTTACCAACCTCAGGTATATATTCATATTCTACCATGACGAATTTTATTATAATGGAGTTGAATTAAAAGACTAATCAAAAAAAGCATCAGTGTTTTCTCCTGAATCTAATGATATTTAGATTCTTAGATTTCCTAAGTAAAATGCTGAATTCTCCACCTTCCCTTTTGAACCTGTCTTCTTGTGTCCTCTATTTCTCTTTGCAGGCTTTCAAAGTGGCTATAATTTTTCCTAATTTTCCTCTTTATCCCTAGCATTCAATTGGTTGTCTTGTTCTGGTATTTCTTTTCACAGCAATTCTTATATGGATTATTTGCTCTCAACTCCTAGTCTTGTACTTATGTTAGATACTACATACTGTAAGAATTTTTTGCTTCCAGTCTCTCCCAATTTCAGAATATCCTCCTATAAATGAGTTTCATTAAGTCATGGTTCATTCAGTACACTTTTAGATTACTCTTCCTAATGCATACCTCTGATCATATCAAACTCAAGCTGATAACATTAACAAACTGTAAATTGACTGAAACAAACACCATAGCTTGATATTTAAGTGACTCAACAGTCTGGTTCCACTTCCTATATTCTAAATTCTATATTCCTTTGTACATTCTAAATTCCTGACAAAACTAACACCCAATGTTTTCAAGACACATATGGTAAGTCTCTAATTCTGGGTTGGTGATGTTCTATCTGAACTGTTCATTGCCTACAACTTCAGATAACATTTGATCTCAGGAATCCTTTATTCCACTGACACAGTAATGTGCTACCTATAATAAATCCTTGTGTCATATTGTTTCATTATTTTTTATTTTATTTTTAGAGGCAGATAGGGTCTCACTCTGTGGTGTAGGCTGGAGTTCAGTGGCATGATCATAGCTCACTGTACCCCTGAACTCCCTAGGCTCAAGCTATCCTCCTGCCTGAGCCTCCTTAGTAGCTAGGACTATAGGCACACAACACACCCAACTAATTTTTAAAATTATTTTTGTAGATACAGGGTCATGCTATGTTTTCCAGTCTGGTCTTGAACTCTTGGCCTCAAGCAGTCCTCCCACTTTGACCTCCAAAAATGCTGGGATTACTGGTATAAGCCACTGTGCCTGGCCTCATATTATTTCACTTTTATGGATCTGCTTACTTTTTCAATTATAAGAAGAGAAAGAAGGAAAATAAAATGGATTGCCAATGAAACTAACCACAAACTCATGGAGTGCCTTGAAAAAAGTATTAAAATGTAAAATACAAAAATATTTTCATATTGTTTACAGACTCATTTTTATTAAGAGTGAGGTATTACAAGAAGTAATATAAATCAGCACCTATTTACACAGCACTATGGGAGACACAAGGAGCAATTATTATGTTCCAGGCACTCATTTCATTTGCAAGAATCTTATGAAGTAAGAAGCATTATATTATGACTTACCTCATTTTCAGCTGAGAAAACTGAGGAAAGAAATGTTAAGTAACTTGCTCAATCCCACTTGGCTATTAAGTATTGAATCTGGAATTGAAACCCTGACAATCTGGCATTACAACCTATGTTCTGATACCACTAAGTCCTACTTCCTCTAGCTTACGACTGCATCAGCGTAACTACCCCCCTCTCTACAACAGCAAGTAATATAACTTCATTTCAGGACATATAAGTATGCTATTTAAATGTCTTATAAAAATTATCTCATTGCTGTTTAATTTTCAAAGTATTTTAAAATACATTCAAATATATACAACCAAATTTTGATTGAATTAGATCAATATTTCTTCCTTTGCCTAATAAAATACATGACAGGCTTAAGTACAAGCATCTTAAAACTTTATAAAGGTGAAGATAAAGAATACTGAAATGTACATAAATATTTAACATCTGATATGCAAAAACCTAGTGACAGCAGCAGAAACAGATTCAAGAATGAATATACTGACTCCATATTTTGCAAGATAATTTAAAATTTTGATTATAATTGATATAATTTTTAAAAGGAAAAATTTGCACTCCTTTTAATTTTTATTTTTTCTGAATTCTATTTGCAATAAGCCAAGGCAAGTTTTCCTTTTGTCTATGAAAAACAAACCATAATTATTTTCTACATGCACTAATTCATATAAGCATAAAATGTGTTATATATTAACCACGAACATTTTAACTTTATCAACCCACAGAAGCAATATACTAGACATTATATGTATAATTTTAGGTGTTATACATACTAATATTTTTCTGAAATATTTCATAAGCTTTAATTAAATTAAGAATAAAATGAAAAATCTGAAGTAGAAATTGCCAAAAGAAAAACAATACTCATCTAACAATGCTATAATTTAGCCCAATTATTATTTCAGGTTCTAAAATATAATGTTTCATAAACTATTTCATTACATCATTAGTTGTTTATTTTAATATTTTTAACACCAGGTGATTACATTTAAAAAATAAGTCTTTACATATCATCTGTAGGTAGTTTATAACAACCACTGTATATTTCATATGAGCACAGGGAGTTGCAACAACAGCTTAAACACTTTTATTAGGAACGTCTTTTATTTCTCTGAAATAGGTCTTTTATTAAAGGAGAAAACAGGATCTAACTCTTGTTTGCTCTTTAAAGTTTTATTGTTTTAGCATTTTATGCAGGGAGTGAGCATTAGCATACTCAGGAGAACTGCTGAAAGCAAAAGGCCGCAAGCTACCCACTGCATGGCTGATAGGATAATGCGGGGATATAAAAACTTTAGTCTGATTGCTCACTTTCCTTGTTTTAGAGTACTGCTACTCTCAAGAGCATATATTCATGTTCTTTCTACTTCGAGTTTTATTACTCCTTTTGTATTATTTAATACATCTAAAGACACTTCCAAAAGACAAATTTTTCCATTTTGAAGAAGTAATGGTTTGGAACCTGATAAAACACATTAATGTTCACACTGTTTTTTGCAAAGGTGATGGAGTAAAAGCGCTAAAAAGCAATTAGGCATATGATCTTGAAGACATTAATATGTCAAACAGAATAAAATGTTTGAAAAGACAACAAAAATAATATCCTGTGAAAGGTCACGTGAAAATGGGTACATATAAAGAGGATATTTCTCTTTCAGACCTTTTACTAGATATTGAATGGAAAAATAAAGGAACACAATATAAAAATGAGAGAAAGGACTAATCTTACCTCAATAACTTTTAATTAGAAGTATGTGACGTTTAATTCTAGGACATTTAGACATGAGTTACAACTCATCCTGACAGCTAAATGGTATATACACTTCATTATTCAGATTCAAATTTTTTTCCTCTGAAATTTCAGTTCTACTAGGGTCAATACATTTTAGTAAACAAGACACTAATATGCTTGACACTATTGAATAAAGTCAGGCATTTTTTAAAGTGTCATACACATTTCTGAAATCCAAAATACATCAATTTTTAATACTTCTACTCTCTCAGCTCCATTAAAAAGATGGTAGGGGAAAGATTTTAGAGTAATTAATGATATAGTTAGCTGCTAAATATTAATAGGAATCGTAGTCTTGCATAAAATATAACATATAAACCTTGCCAATACAGACGCACCAGTAATTAAAGTTGAATATGTAATTACACGGATTTATAAGACAGGCAAAAAGTTACACTTTACTAGCTTCTATGTAAACTGTGGGTAACAGTTAAACTTTGCATTTTACGGTTTATAAAAACGGGCAATATCATGACTACAGTTCATAAATGGTTTAGAGACCTGTAATAGTAGTAAAAATTATGACAACTTATTCCATCATGAATATTCTTATTGCACGATACAAACCAAACTGTGATAATGACCCATAAGATGTAGATTCATCTTAGACACCGCTTTACGCCCAAGAGAACATTAGTAGTACTATGAATCTGTAGAGGACTCCTACAATAATAATTACAGGGCATTTGAGACAATCTAAAAAATGTACTCAAACCGAGTTTGAGATACTTTTTCATATTATGAACGTTGTATAATTTAACTCCACTTAAATTTGTATTTTTAACTTACACAACAGTAAACTTCAGAAAATACTAAATTTAAGAAGCATATTAATATAGATTCTTCCCTTTAGGGAGTCTATTAACCACACTTACATGTGCGGCTGAGGCGAGCAGCCTGGACTACTGTTCCCATTGCTGTCAATGTGATCCAGGGAACCATTGAGGTCTTCGTGGACGGCCTGCAGTAGGCCACTGGATGCATTATTGATCAGTCCAGGGTTACTTAGCAAAGGTAAACTGCTCTCTGCCAAGGCAGCCTAGTGAAATGAAGAGTGTGTAAAACAACTTTTAAAATGGCATTTAAAATAATCTTTAAAACATGTATTTTCTTTTAATGGGTTAAAATAATGAAATAGATATTTTAGAAGGATTAAAAGAAAATATACTGAAAAAAAATTCCTGTTACTTGTGGCAGAGATGCAAGGAAGGTCAGTGTGATATGAAAATATAAACAATAGTTCTTGCAGCAAACTTTCTCACTCATGTTTCAACCTTTGGCATAATGAAATGTTGATTCCACACATGTAATGAAATACTCCAGTTTAATATAAGCAGTTGCTCTGCTTTTTAAAAATGACCAGAACTTAACTCAAAATAAAGAAGTCCTGACATTTGCCTTCTCTGCATAAAAATTATATATTATAATTAAACTTTAAAGTTTTTGCCACAAGCACCATGTTCCCCAACACTATGATGTGAAATCATTTATGACAGCCTGGATAAATATTAATGCATAGCCACATGCATTTGCAAAAGCTTCTATCAATCTAGCATTTGCAGAAAAACCGAGTGTTCCAGATTTTGCCACAGGGTGTCCTTCTTGCTTCTTCACATCAAAAGTAGCTTGAATTAGAACCAGTGCTGTCTATAGTACTAGGTACTACAACTTGAATGATAAACCAAGTATTAAGAACAATCACAATCTCACCTAAATACAAAGACATGCCAAAAAAAAAAAAAAAAAAAACCCAAACATTCAAATAGAACAAAACTGGAAAAGTACATTTAATGATATTACCTGCAAACTGGCATTAAGAGCTGCTCCATAGCCTAAACTGGTAGGTATATTTTTTACTAAGGTTGGGCTTCTGGAAAAAAACATATAAAGATGATGTATAAGTCAAAATGTAAAATGTGTGGATATCAATAGTCTCAGCTATAAAGATAAGTTCTGGTTTGTCTCACACTACTAGTCCACACTGGATGGATCTAAGGTCACAGAAATAAGGTAATAGAGTTCAAATATATAATTCTTTACATAATACATATTGACTTGATTCAGGAATATAAGAAATGAAACATTAGACTATGGTATGCAGGCAAAGTGAGACATGACCTTGAGGATCTTTAAACCTGTTTCCAGCTGCATGAAGGTTTCATTTTCAAGAAGAAAAACATTCATATATAATTTTTGAAATGTAAATATACAACACAACTACCAATTTGATGCAATCAGGGAATAATTAATGGTTAATTTCTAGAACACCATGAATTAACATAACAAATTACCATAGTTAATTAAATGACAACATAATGGATTAACTATTTCTTGAATGCAGAAATTAGCAAATACTTGACTATAGAAATTAAAACTCAAGGGCCAATAGTA
>CAUYLG010058100.1:95000-114546 GCA_963573385.1 Cacajao melanocephalus
AATGTAATACTTCAATTACATTATTCATTCAGGTTCTGTTTTGGATTATAGGCTGAAAATTCTTTATTAGTGTAGATGTAACCATGCTGCTGGAGTTTTAAAAAATTTACTGATTGAATAATTAATTGGAAAAGAACAAGCTGCAGATTCCTGATGGATTTATGAGACAATTATTCTGTCTTGTGATTATCTACATTATACTATAGAAGCAATGAGGGAAAAAAATCTTATTGAAAAAGAAGTCATAAATGCAGGATCAAAAAGATTCTCAAAATTTTATTTTTTAAATTAAAAACTCAGACATTTTAGAGTTTAAAAAGTAGTATGTCAGATTCAAAAAGATACATATATTCTTTCTTCTTATAAAAACGTGTTTACAGTACTCTACCTTTAAATATAGTACAAAAGAAAAGCTCTAGTATGGCAGAAATAGCTTAGCATAGTTTAAATATAATCTCTACAAAAAATTAAATTTTGAATAATATTAATTGCTAAGAGATATCGAGACATTAGAAGAAAATTATACAATATAGTCATCTTCTGTCTCCTCCCAACTACAAAGCCAAGTGTTCTATTTTTACCTAAAGAAATAGAGGGAGAGACAAGGCTGGCAATCATTAATCATCAGGCTATACATGGGCCTTATTAAAAAGTATCCCACAAACTTTCATTAAACTAGAGTTACCCAGTTGATTAAGTTTCTGTGCAAACAACAGCGGAGTGAGGTAAAGTATATTCTTTTCAACAGTCTGTGTATCTGACTACATTATCAGGTTGAGCTTAAATCTCATATATTTTTGAGGGAAACTAGTCTTAATTTTCTATAATCACCAATTTCTTTTTGTGATAAGCTCTCTAAATTAACATTATGTATAATATACAATAAAACATATCAATATATGAAATACATCTTAACTGAAATAACCAAAGAAATAGGACAAAATTAGCTGCAAAAGATACTATGACATTTGTGACAAAATATTTGATAAAAATCTATTTATATGTATCTTATGACTGATCTGTCTTCATCAGCACACCACATACATTTCTATTTGTGATTTGTATGATCTGTACTGTTACTACTTTTCAGTTTGCTCAAAGAAGGTTTCCTTTTAATATCTGTAAACCTATCACAGAAAGAAATTCTCTCTGGCTTCAGCCCCAAGGCAGTGATTTGTGCACTGATAGGTGTACTTTGTTTAGTGTCACCCACGGTGGAGATTGGATAGATTTTGTAAAAGATAGCATTACTTTAAAAGAAACATACAATTTGACAAGCAATTACATTTTACTTTCATTTTATTGCGGTATTTTTCATCACACTCATTGTTTTCTAACTGTCACTAAATTGTTCATTTTCTTAGTCTGTTACATTGGGAGAGCTATTTACTGTTTATAAAGCAATATGCACTTACAGGTTTGGGAGATGGTTTGGGCTCTGAGGGTCGCATGTGCAAGTGGGTCATCATTGCTTGAAGACGTTCGCGTTCTTTAGAAAGCTGTTAAGAAAGAGTGAGATCAGAAGCATTTTAGAAATGACTGATACAGCTATTTTATTGCAGTGATACATCTTATCATTGAGCTTGCCTCAGAATAATGATTCCTGCATATAAAAGTCTGTGTCCGGAGGAACTTATTTGGGAGAAAATGCAACTTTAGCTATGGAGGGGGAAAAACTTTTATAGCTTTTCTTATGTTAAAAGGTCAGAGAAAACAAATAACACTTCATCTTTTTGTCAATAAGAGAATTGAGGTCACAGTTGCCTCGACAGTAACAAGTTACTGAAGCCATAAATTAGAAGGCCCATGGTGTCTCTTTAAAGTCCTGTGGACACTGTTAGCCATGGACTAGTGCCAACAGCTGCGAAGGGGTGAAGGGTTCTCAAAGCGAAGTGCCTGCCAGGATTGTCTACACACTTCATGCATTCCCACTGAGGTCCAGTTAGTGCCCCCTGCAATCTGCCATCATCAATCTAATTCAATAGAGTGACAGAGACCAGGCAGTGTGAAACGCTGAACTCTGCCACGGAGTCGGCATCTACACTTGCACTGGGTCTCATTACAACTGACGGACCTTACTTTTCCATCAGTCAGACACAGCAGAAGGGAAAAAAAAAAGAGGCATAATTGGTCACACTGAAGACTGTATCATCAGCTGAACTCTTATGTTTTAGTCTACCTTTTATAAATGGTAAATAGGTTTATAAAAAGCTTTTTAAACTATAACATAATGGTGCGTTTTGTATTCTTGATTATTTTACAAGTCAAAACAAAATATTTTTAGTAGCTCTCTGAAAAAAAAGCAATGACATGATGAATTTGAAATAAGATGTAATAAAATATGAAGAAAAATCATATATTTAAATGAAACAAAGTATTAGTTTTACTGAAAAAAAATCTTTAAGGCAAAATGTTAGAGGAAGCCTTAAAGGCTTAGTAAAACATAGCAAGAGTCAGACTTTAGGCGACATAATTGATTTCTGGTCAGTTCTATGAATTCTATTTACTTCTGGCCAAATTTTGTTTCAACATTAATAGAATTTTTTTTTAAGTTAAAACAGCAGCATTTGATACAACACGTATATTACCATCTGTGATATAAATTATTTGCCTTTAATCTAGCTAAAGAAAAGTATAAATAATTTTTACAAGTTCTTTAATTAAAAATAGACTAGAAAAAAAAAGAATCTTTCAGGGTGTTATATTACAAGCATGATATTGTAAAAACTGGCTATTTTCTATAACATAAAATCTTATGGAAAAAATCAAGGTTAGCTCATGGAAAACCTGTGTCTGTAATAAAATCATATCTAATTGGGAGTTTTGTCTAATCTACATTGGGAAAAAGTTAGATCTGACTACTTTGGGATATTCAAGTGCATATGATATGGTCTAAAAGTTATCAAAATATAAGTGATAAGTACATTAAACTATAGCAGTCCTTCCCGGGTTATCAATAATTGCCACTGTTAAAACAATCTAAAATTCCATGTATCTCCATTAGTTATTGTATAACTAAGACAATAAGATGCACCCTGAAAGACCCAGAATATTGCTCGGTACTCAATGTAATACCAGACATCTGAGAAGAGTCCATTAAGTAAGCATTTAACAAACCTGTATTTCTAACTGTTGCACCACCTGCATTTGCACTCGACACTGAGCGGTGCTTCGGTCATCCAATGCGTGTTCATTGTTAAGGTGCCTAAACAAACAGAAGACACAAAACAGAATGTAAAGTGATGTCGATATCAGTGGCATATGCTACATTTAAAAAGCACTACACTGAAGTCATATGTTCCTGTGCACTGGGAAAACAGAAAGCCTTGAAACCATATAGAAAAAAGTTAAAGCTGCTTACGTGTTGTGTGAAAATTATTTATGTAATGTAAAGAGACTCTTCAAATGGCAGAAAATGTCACTGTCTCTAAGCTTATCTGTTATTATAAAAAGTATTTCCCTAGACCATTTACAGAGTTATAGTAGAAGTCATATTACTTGTGCTATTTTTTTAAAAAAAGAACAGCTTACAAATATATGAACCAAAAGCAATTTTGAAGAGAAGAAAGGCAATTTTCTATTCCATTTCTGTTAAAACAGTTTGTTGTTTCTATGATGTATGTTAGTGAGCAATGTCTTATTTCATTGGGATGTGGTATGAATTAGGTATAGATGGCAAATTATCATCCTGTGGAAACATCAATATTTATGAAGAATGATGATTTGCTGATAGTAATGAAGAAACTTCATTGAAGATTCTGATCATCAGAATAATAAGACTGACATTTCATGTCTAGAGTCCTAACTAGGAGACATGTATCCTAACCTTATTTTTTAAATGGTGAAAAATAAATAATTCCAATGATATTACTCTAATCTTGAATATGCATTAGTCTACCATTATTATTTCTATATAATGTTTAAAGAGATCTCTTTAATGAGTGGTATGTGGATACACCGTAAGTAATTTAGTAAAGCAGCATCTCCAACGAACATAAAAACATTTAGTAATATATACTCTGTAATTTGTAATATATAATGTCTTTGATGCCTCCCCAAATTAAAGGAAGTAATCTTCAAGTAATTCGATATCCTTTGGTGTATCTATTTCACCAGTGGGCAAACTAAGGCAGCAATTTCAGAGATGTTCTCATCAATGCACGTAAGTGAAATGGCATATTGATAAAAAAAATTCACAAAATTAAATAAGAATTTATATATTTACCCATGTGGGCTCAAGTACCATTTAGAATGATATAATAGTCTAAAGCGGTTGTAATAGCCCTGGGTATACTGAATTCAACAAAAATATTTTCGTATGCATTCAAATTATTTACTTATATTTCTTGAAATTCATAATGAAGCAGAAAAAATTTAGACACACATATGTAAACCATACGAAGAGCAATTAAAGTCCTGTTGCTGAAAAAACTAATTTTATTATAAACAAGAAGGCTTATTTGTTTATAGATCTACATTCAACCATCAGAAACCTTTGTTTTGCCTATACTTTGATGAATTAAACCAGTTTGTTTTAATACTGCCTTATTGATCATAACAAGGAAGCCTCCATGTATCTATCTCGTCACATTGTCAGTCTTGGTTGAAGAGAAACTGTGGACTAAAATAGCGAGGTGGATACTGTTATGCTGAAGGAGTGTGGCTGGGGTGCAGGGGAGGCACCTCCACTACACCTGTCTGCTCTCCAAGCTCAGCTCAGGTTTGTTCTGCTGTGAACCTAACTGTGGAGAGGACTGACATTCACTCATCCTCTCTGAAAAGGAGGCATGGAATGTGAGAGTAACCCAGTGGTTAGTTAACAGAAAGTGTCACCAATTCTTAAATAACAGAAAGTGTCACCAATTCTAAATAACAAGGCAACATTTAAAAATTGTTTTTCAGCGTTTTTTCCCCAAAGTTTAAATGAACAGTAAGACAATTTTCTACCAGCATAATACAGTTGTGTGTTGTATTCTTAATACTTCATATTGCTGTGTTTCTGTAAGATTTTTTTTCACCATGAACTCTTGGGGAGCACAAACACATTTATTTCATATCAGAAAAAATGAGGCATATTTTCAAAACTGCTTCAGTTACACACCGAGATTAGGGTGTAAATGGAGGAAGCAAGATAAGTGGACTATGCGGGTCTGCAATAAAAGGCGTAGTCAGTATAACTTTTTTTCGTTTGAAATCACTTTTTAAAATGATTTTTTACACTTGTTTACTGCTTAGTGATAATCATGATCTTATATTTAAAGAACTAAAAAAAGTACAAAATGTTTGCGTTAGATACTTGGGTCTTAGAGACCTATTCAATTTATCTATGCAGCTTTTATTAGAATAGAGACTGTAGACTACAATAATAGTCAATGAGGTTTTGTCTTGATTGAATTTTTCAGTGGAACACAAAAGAACCTTGCCATTAAAATAGTCCTTTATTCTCCTGTATGAAGGCGAAAGGTTTTTAAAGTGTTGTGATGTTCAGTAATGAGCCTCTATCTAAATTATCATTGGTGACAAACTCACAAAGCACTTTTCGAGGACACATAGTTATGAAATGCCAGAGCTGCCACTTTCTTTCCTGTAATTATAGGCTAGCTTGCAGCCCTTCAATGATCATTTATAGAACAGCCTCCAGTGGATTACTGAGAACTTGAAAAACACATACATACCTCTGCCACATCTCCCTTCTCCTTTCCTCGCTATTGTTTACCAGTGATATGTAAAAGAATAGTGCCTATTCACTCCCTCTACTTAATTATGCCAATCAAAGTACAGAAATAGTGTCAGATATAAATACAATGCAATATGACTAAGTAAATAGGCTAAGTATTAACATTAAATTATGAATTTATGTATTTATGATTATTTTGTGCCCAAATTATTCTCTTTTAGGTTTTTATAACTATCTCAGGTACTACACATTACTGTTAAAAAATTCTCTATGATTTATAAATCAAGAATGGGATAATACTGAAAAATGAGAGGATTGGTGGATTTTCTCAGTCAGTGCCTAATTGCTGTTTCAAAATGCATATGCAAAGGGACATTTCATTAATCATTTAATCATGTCCCTTGCAGGAAGTTGGAACTAATGTTGCAAATACCCTTTTCATATGAATGCTCCATAATACTATCTTATGCATTTGATATATTGCCTATGTCATAAATTACGGCTGCTTCAAAAGGACCAAGTGGGGTTGTTATCCCTGAAGATGCTTGTTACAAAACCTTTATTAAGTTTCTTTTTTTACTTATTGGTAGTTCTATTTCACAGCTTCATACTAGCCAACAATAATACTCTTTCTGATGGCAAAGGTCTGTAAATTACCCATGCAATCACTAACACCATTTCACAGGCCTGTTCTACTTCTACTGGTCTGCTAACAAGGCGATTACACACAAATTACTGAATGCCTATGAAATATTTAAATGCATTCTACTCTACTATGCATTAATAAGAGCAAAGCAAGCTCTGGAATTCTGGTTAGCTGCAGTCCCTAATGTCCCCTAATGAGCCTCTTACCGAGACTGCAGTTCAAACAAGAGAGGTGAAGAAAAAATGCAAAGGGTGCCTTCAGAAAGGCAGCACTGAACAAACATTGTGTGAGCCAGTTCTAATTTATGGGTCACTTTATAGGTATATTGATTTTTGTTTTCAAAATGGAATAAATGATGTGGTCGACTGACGTTCTTTCAAAACTGCATTGAATCTGTGTGCTAGGTGGATAGTACAAACCAGAAAAAAACATAAATAAGCAGTCAAATTCTAAAAACAATTAAGCAAGCACTTCAGGAAGACAAAAAGTAGGAAAGGATCCTTCCAATGTATTTAATGCATAATTCTCTTTAATGAAGCTTTTATAGATTATGAATGTATGTGGTAACTTCAATTATATACACTCCAGATTAGTGATTCAATTTTAACCTTTAGATTTTTCAAATTCATTTAAAGTTGTAGCATATTATAAGCTAAAAAGGGATCAGATTTAAATCCAACTATGTCAAAGACTGTTTTAACAAAATGTTTCACTTGCATATCACTGGTGTTTGATTTATTTTGCATCAAGCTTTTTATGTTTAAACACTGACAGGAGTTTAAATACAAAATGTTAGCTGTCACTATTCATTTAGTTGATTATGTGAGATGCCTTAGTTTTGAGAGATGGGGGCACTGTCACCAAAAGAAACAACATTCTGACAAGTTCAAAGAATGCCTTCTTGAGGTCATAATTTTGTAGCCATGCTGCCTAGTCAAAGACAAAGAAATAGACAATACACATTAAGTAAGAGCATAATTTTTAGGGTAGTCAGCTGCAATAAAACAGGCAACAATTTTCTATTAAATAAACTACTCTGTTTCCATTAGGTTTTCTATTGCTCTTCATATAGTATCAAGCTTTAAAAATTTAGTCTGTAATAAATTTAACTCATTTACACCAATCGACTAATTAATCCTTAATACATTAATATCTGTTTAGACACTAGCCATTCTGCCTTTCTTAAAGGAGAGTATTTCCACCTTTGTACCTCAGACCATGTTTTGTGTGCTGGCATCTGTGCATGCAGGTTCAAGAACACTTGTCTGCTAAATGGAATGTTTTACTGTAAACCTTTTGGCTTAAGCTCTAAAAGTCAATCCATCTATATTCAAGCTGACTTAGTTCCAATGGAATGATAATTAATTTTGCAGACAAACTACTCTAAAGTTTTGTCAGATGTTATTACACTTTGACATTTATAAGACAGTAATGAAGAACTAGTATTAAATGCTTTTAGTGATCTAGTGAGATCCTCAATTAGTGGTCAGGAAAAATGGTTAGCTTCTGTCAACACCTACTTTACAGTAAAACTCAAAAATTTTCCTGAACACTTTTTTATCTTGAACTTCCTTCTTCATCTTTTGTTTTCTGTTTTCATCTTGCTGTTATAAACAACTACTTCTTAGTCTTAATTTTTTTATCCAATTGAAAAGAGTGCCTCAAAGAGTATATAAGAATTAAAGAATATGTAAGAATACGAATATATATACAATACATAAATATATAAAATAAATATATATGATATACAGGTACATATATATGTGTTATACATAAGCAACTGTTCTATAATGGCTTTTCATTTGGTGTGAGGTAAAAATAGAGGGATTCCACTAGTTTGTTTTGGGATGTAACGTGAAAAAAGAATTTGGGAATTTGGGACTCAATATATTTTTTACTATTCTTTGTAATTTAATACATATCAGCTAAATAGTAAAAATGAATTGTTTCCTTTTATTTAAAACCAAGGGATAAGTTATCTGATACCAAATTAAACCTGAAGCTGTAAAATGTATTTCTAGTGCATTTTAGAAGTCAAAATGCCACAGTAATATTTTTCTAAAAAACTTTCATAATGAACACTGGATATAAAATTTAGGGAGAATGGATACACAAAAAAGTGAGAACTAAAAACTTTTCACAGTTTTTTAATTTATCTATCATTTTCCTTCCCAAACCCTCAATTTTCTCCATTATTACAAAGGAAAAGCAAAGTCCTCTGAGAAAAATCTGTGTAAGTGGTGATGCTTTCCTTCTTCATTTTCACTCCCCACACAGATGCCAAATAAACTTTTTGGAATAACTGAAGTTAATTCATTTAATGAGATATTTTATTTCTTTTCAAATTTCTAACACATTTTAAAGACAACAATGCCCCTATGGAAAGTATATCTAATCGATATTTCACTTCAGTTCAGTATACTTACATTAGCTCTATTAACAGAATATATCACAGATCTTTGAATTAGTGAACCTAAGGCATATCAAAACAAAAATGGACTAAAAAAAGGCCTTAAAACCTCCTGTCATTAGTTCTGTCATCCCTATAAAGTTAATGGGTTGGAAAAATGGTTAGTCTTTGGAACCAAAGTTGATATTTAATTGAAAGGAAATGCTTTTCTAATTGTAATTTCTTTTTTTTTTTAATTTTTAAACATTGGCATGAATATGAAAGAAGACTATGGATGGTAAAATGAGGGTTCATATTTATCTGCCTGTTAGTAATAAAAACATAAATATTTGAGATAAATTAAAATGCTCCTTTCAATTTACTATAAACAAAATCATACTAAAGGAAAATATGTATTTTTTCCCTAAAGATTTATTTTGAATTTTGTCAGAAAGAACAATTTGGAGCAATAAAATGCATAGTGAGGTTAGTCCTATGGCATAATTTACCACTCTAAAAAAAAACAGTTTAACAATAGCCCTCTACATAATTTCAGTGGCAAGGAATAATATATTGATAAAGACTAATGTACACACATGAAGAAATGGGAAATCATTTGTTAAAATAACATTCCTATGTTCTTTCTTTGCTTTAACTTTTTTTTTAAGAGAAAAAAACTTCAGCAAATCTACCTAACATTTTTTAATGATCTCTTTGCTTATAATCAGTTTCATACCCAAAGAAATGGTAGCTCACAACTGTTTTGATACAAGAGAAGTGCAAATTTTCATTTAAGGCCATTTACAAAGCGCCATAGTGGTATATGAATCAAAGTTTCTCTTAATTAGTTAGAAATGATAAAAGGTTAAAAAAATCTTTGTGGAAGTCTTACTGTAATTCATGTATAAAGTTATTGTGATGCCAACTACTTGTGCCTGGTTGTTAAGGTGCTTTTGCTCTATACCCTGTAGTCAGTCTTCCATTTGTAAACACATCTTTTTGATGTTTCTGCCAACATCCTGGCAACAAAGCAGTGCAATTTCAAATGAGCTAATTAACTTAATTGTTGATGAAGCATGAAACAGTTCACTCACCCTGTTAGCTGCACCATGACAACATAAGAGTCTCAGCCTGTGAAGTTACTCATCTCCATAAGCCTATCTGTAGTTCTCTGTTTAGATCTCTTGTATACCAGAATTGCGTATGGAAAACATTTCATGAAAGATCAATGTTTTCACTTAAAAAAGAACCCCTTCAGAATTTTTTAAACAAAATATTGTATTAAAAATTAAGAATATACAAAGTTTTGGTTTTAAGCTAGAGAAGCCAGGTAATCTGTTACACAAACATATAGCCATGTGTTTTTCTTCACATTTCTAAGGGCAAAAAGTAACAATGAAAATGAAATGTAGGTATTTCTTTAAATTTTAGCCAGCATAAACTTTCATTTTTAATTCTTGTAGTTAAACATATATGCTACATACCACTATTTAAAATATATATATAAATCCTGTAATTAAAAAAACAAACCTTCAAAATGTTTACTGAAATACCTATTATGATGACTCACATATTATTAATTAGAAACTTAAAACTTAAAAGAATTCTATTTTATAAATAATTGTTATATCTCCAATTATTGACATATTATTGTAGGCTAATATTTTTCAATCATTCAAAAATCTTTACTAAATGATTTGTAAAACATCTTCATGAAAAGATGAGGCCTGACCTTGCTAATCCACTTGTTAGAACCCACAGAAATCTTCAAGTATGTCTTATTATGGACTTTTACTTTCCTCCTTCATCTTTTGTTTATTTTCAATGTGCCTAAAACTCCCGTATAATCCAGCACCCCCCAGCCAAAAAAAGTGAAAAACCTACTTTAAAAACTGTCCAAAATCTTCACAAATGCTTTCACAGCCTGGCCATTTGCAAACTCCATGGCCATAGAGAGTGTGAGAGGCCCCAGTCTCCTCATGTGACGAGCTGTAGCAAAAGAACACGACGTCAGATTCATCTCAAAAAGCTATAATTGTTGCAGGCTGCTAGCGCCTGTCAGGTTACGATCAGTGACAAACAGGTCAAAACAGGTCAATTCAGCTCAGAGCAGTCAGAAAAATTTAATCGTTCTATTGAATAGTTCAACTGCCAAGGCTAGATGATGTTCCAATTAGAGGAGAAATAGAGACAAAGATGACTGTTAATAAAGGATGAAAAACTAAGGGGACTGTATAATATCATATGCTAATCCTGCCATATGACCTTAATGTAACATTTTACCTCTAAATAAAAAATATATATTCACATGTGGTCAAGTGAAAAAAAGAAACCTTTATTTTTAAGAAAATAATAGGACAGTCATCATAAGATTTTTGAAATGCTCCTTTTAAAGAAGATATGGACCTTTAGGATTATTTAAATTGTTTAACATTTATGTATGAACCACATATATTTCTACTAGTTACATTTGATTTAGAAATTCTACTGTGGAACAGTATTCATTAGTTATATCTGTATATAATTATTGAAGACTTTTGATAAGTGAATTCTAGATGGAGAGATCACAGAGAAATCAACCAACTTTTGGGATATATAATCATCAAATTAATCACAATTAAAACAACAGCATGAAAGCATTCAGGAGCATACCACTTTATACTAATAAAACCTAACCAGAAAAATTTTCCATGATACTCAAATGAAGGCCAGAAACATCACAGAATTATAGCATTTTATTTTAAACTGTACTATAATTAAATATATGTTTATTTGAAAAATATTTTTGTTTATGACAAAGAATTTGTTATGTCAAGGAACATATTCATCATATTATATAACATAATACTATCAATCCACTACACTTACATATGAAGTTTGGAGCTATATATATATATAAGCCTAAACCATCATGTTAAGAATCCTACACTTATATTTCATCCTTTAAAAACAGATTTTTTCACACTTAGCAATATTTTAGCTTATGAACTATATGTAATTTACTTTAAAGGACTTGATTAGAGAGCAATATGCCTAAATAAATGGAACTAAAGGACAAATGTACATGAATGCTCCTTTTACAAAGACAATTTTTATACAACTAAAATTACCTAACATAACACATTTAATATTAATAACTTCAATCAAATAATTTTTCTTTGAATTTTTAGTTGAATTTAATCATAAAATTACCAACATGTTTATTTTAATGTATTTACAAATTTCATCATGCCACAATGAAAAGGGTAAACCAGATTTTCCATCCTAGTTTATTATGCCTGCATTTATACATTTATCTGTTCTGTGATTTCCAACTCATATGTTTGAAACATGTAAGAGGTATATGCATGCATCTTTATTTGAAATTAAAGAACTGATTTTTAGCTTGAAAAATGTTCTCAGCAATAAGGTTAATCATAACATCTTAGTCATAAAAATATATCAATACAATCATTCCACATGTACTTAGGGAAAAATAAATTTCTTCAAGTAAACTCTCCAACTACATCCATCCAACTTTTGGTATTTGAACTGCTTTTTTATAATAAAAGAATATAATAAGATAAATAATCTCAAGATTTCTAATTTGTTGTTCTATTCATTTTGTCCTTATTTCAAGTACAAATTGTTCTTTTTTCTTTTCTCAATGGTGAAAATAAAATCTGATGATAGATAAATATAGAATACAACTCATGAGATTTACCTGTCTCGTCTTGCATTTAAAACTGAAGACTGTCCATTCACTATGGAATGATGAGTTATTGGTGGTGATGCTTTGGAAGCGGTGGAGGAGGTAGTCGAGGAGGAATTGTTAGTAGTGAGGTCTAGCCCTCCATGTTTAATGCCATTGTCTTCCATACTGTGAACTCCAGTCACTTCTTTCCATAACTGCTGAATCTCAGCAGGACTTAAGCCAGCTGTAAAGTGAAAGAAAGCTTCACTAATATAACAAGGTAAAGTTTATACAATGAGCTTTGTGTTATTAATAGATTAATACCAACAACAACAGTGATGTTATCTGCATTAATTAACATACAACAAAAAATCACTTTTACACCATCAGCACCAAAGCTTTTGTCTTGGAAAAAAAAAATCATTTATCTTCTAAAGAGTACCAATTTGGGAACAGTATGGGAAATACTGCCATGTGAAATTATTGAGAATAATATCAAGCATTTAAAAAAATCGCTTGACGTTCCATTTAAAAACTGAATTAGGACCAGGAGTGGTGGCTCATGCCTGTAATCCCAGCATTCTGGGAGGCTGTCACAGGTGGATCACTTGAGTCCAGGAGTTCAAGAACAGCCTGGCCAACATGGTGAAACTCCGTCTCTACTAAAAATACAAAAAGTAGCCGGGTGTGGTGGGGCATACCTTTAATCTCAGCTACTCAGGAGGTTGAAGTGGGAGGATCACTTTAACCTGGGAGGCAGAGGTTGCAGTGAGCTGAGATTACACCACTGCACTCCACCATAGGTGACAGAGTGAGACACTGTCTCAAAATAAATACATAAATAAAAATAAAAATTGAACTATTCAACTTTTAAAAGTAGCTTTTACTTATTGCTAGTATTAAGATTTTTTTTTAATCAGTGAGGAACTGAAAGAGAAGTAGATTTCAAAATAACATCAAAAGAAATAAATGGAAAAAAAGCAGAAAACAAAAATGTCAGGGAAAAACAGTCAACACTCAATTCAGAAGAAAAAAGGAGATTTGACAATTATCTGGTCATTTTGATATTTCTCAGAGGGGCAAACTAAATGACTAAATTTAATTTTGTTGTCTTAAATAAACCAATATGCTTACTTAACTGGATCAATTAAGCAGAGAATATCTAAACTTCTCCTTCATTTATGACTGATATAGTAAATCAACTACTCATTTTAAACAATTCCCTGGTTCAGACTATGCAAATGTACCTGACTTATACAACAATAAATATTAAAAAGCTAATATAATCCTTTAGTTTTTAACTATAATTTTGAAATCAAGTATTGAGAGACTATTGCTTACAGTATTTGACTTACAAAATAGTACTGTGTCTTTGTTTTTGTTTTTTTTTTTTGAGACAGAGTTTCGCTCTGTCACCCATGCTGGAGTGCAGTGGCATGATCTCAGCTCACTGCACCCTCTCCCTCTCGGGTTCAAACAATTCTCTTGCCTCAGCCTCCTAAGTAGCTGGGATTACAGGTACACCACCACATCCGGCTACTTTTTGTATTTTTAGTAGAGACGGGGTTTCACCATGTTGGCCAAGCTGGTCTTGAACTCCTGACCTCGTGATCCACCTACCTTGGCCTCCCAAAGTGCTGGGATTACAGGTGTGAGCCACCGTACCCAGTTTATCTTTGCATTATTTTTTATATGCCTTATGCTTTTTAATCCTCAGTACAAACTAATGGAGTTGGTATTGTTAGTTTAACCAATTTGTGAAAAAGGAAAGAAAGAGACAGAAGTTCAAAAATATGTCCAAGATCACATAGCTTCTACATGGTAAACTTGTGATTTAAATCCAGGTAGTCTGGCTTTAGTATCTTTGCTCTTAAAATACTATATTAAGAAAATATTAAAACTACTGAATAAATATGTTCAGGAAAAAAATGAAGAGAGTATTTACTATATTCTGGTGTTTTACTAAGTGCTTTACATTTATAATCTCAGTTAACTTCACTTGAGGTTAGAACTCATTATATTTTACAAGAAGTCTCAGAAAGATTAAATCTGTTGCCCCAAATCACTCCATTTGTGATCAGTGGGCATAATTCAAACTCACTGCTCTGTAGAGCTCCAAAATCTATGTTCTTAATCACTATGTGCATCTATAACATCTAATATAAGACGAAAGTGCAACTCAAACAACCTCTCCCAACCTAACACACCTCTACATTAGATACTACAGTGATATAAGAGATGTGTCGGGTGAGGCAGGTTGGAAGAGGCAGGGGAGATGGGGCAAGATAATAAAGTACGATGATGATAAGCGTGAACTCTCACACCAATCCCTGCAAATGGAAAAATCCCTGATCTAGGTATTACCATATCTAAGTATTGGAAAGTACCCAATAGCAACAGAAGAATTCTCACTGTTCCAAACATAACGTCTGGTCACATTATTTATCACAGCGTTAACCTTGCTATGCCTATCACAATTTCCTACAGGTAGTTTTACTGAAAGCTATCATTTCAGTGATTCTGTCCCCTTAAGATTTTAAGACAAGGCCTGAGCCTTAAAAAAAAGCAAAAACAAAAACACCACCACCAAAAAAAACAGGATAATTTGGGTTTCCAAAGTTACTACAAACCGTTTTTTTCCATAAAAAAGAAAGTGGCTTTATAAAGAAAGGTTTCTCTTTTACATAGGAAACACGTTTTTACACAAAGATCTATAATTATTGCTTTAACCCAGAATTCTGAAACTCTTCTGACTGTAACATTTTGATTATCTGTTGGTGTATGTTAGGTGTCCCAACAGGAAAACTTCATCAGCAAATCCTTTTTCATGATACCATCAACATGTCTTTTGCAGTAGAACTTTTCACCACCTTACCAGCTGTCTCTCTGCTCTATTGCCAACTCTTGCCTGGAACACAGCTATAGCCTTCCAACTGTCTTCCTGCTATTACCTTGCCCCGAATATATGAATTTGCTCTTCATGGATTAGGCAAATATTCTCTCTATGAATGTAAATTAGGTCATGTCACTTTCCAGGCAAGGCTTCCAAAGGCTTTCAAGAATACGTAGAAGAAAACAAAAACAAAAATAACCCTTACTATGGCCTATGGGGTACTGCATTTATTATCTGGCTCTTGCCTGTCTCTGACCTCCTCTACTGCTCTCTCTTCACATTTCATTCTGTTATACTAGTCTGCCGCTGCTTCTCAAGTGTATCAAACATTTGCTTCCTTTCCAACATCTGCTCTGGCTATTCTTGTAGGTCTTCCCTTCCTCCTTCCCTTCACTTAAATGGTTCAAAGTTCACCTCCTGTAAGTTTCCAACCACACTCCCAACCCCTGCCCCTCCCCACCCTCTTGACTATCAATCCTTAACTCCTCATCTTACTTTATTTTTCTTTAGATCATTCATCAGTTTCTGAAACCATTTTATCTATCTACTATCTATTAATCAATCTATCTACTATCTATCTATCTATCTATCTAGTCTATCTCTTGTTATCACCAGTCTCCCTCTAATACAATCAAAGTTTTATAAGAATAGAAATTTCTTATTTTACTGGTATATCTCCACTGCCTTGAACCATGCCTGGTATGTGCTCAATAAATATTTGTTGATTTCATTGATTATAACAGAGTCATAAATTTCTTGAAGACATGTTGGTGCCCACATGGAAGTTTGTGATTCCTAAAGGGCATATTCTATATGAACAATGCTACCACACAAGACCAATGTCTGAAGGATTATATATGGCACTTGTTGCTTCTAACATAGATTGAGTGGCTAAGAGTATTTTATATCTCAGCTAAAGACTCTTAGATGGTTTTAGAGATTATACCAACTAATCATGTTACTAGTTACTCAGTTTTTGGGTTTTATTAATAATTTAATTATGTTAAGTATCCACTTGCCTTCTAAAAGTAGATACAAATGAATAGTGATATCACCATGCTATTGCAATAAGGTAACAAATGTTAGCCATTTAGTAGGCTCTCGGTAAATATTTGACGAATAAATAACCTGTTCAAATAATACAAATAATGTTTCTTAATTAAAAATAGGAATAAATAGTTTTAAAATATTATATAATAGGTAAGAAGCAGAGATTCCTTTTAGCAGCAATGGATCCTCAAATGTCTGCATATTAGAATCACCTGAGCATATTTTAAAATCTCTAAAGGTCTTACCACAACCCAGATCAATAAAATCACAATTTTAGAGGCGAAACACAGTCATTAGTAGTTCTTGAAGCTCCAGAGGGGATTCCAATGCACAGATAATTTTGGCGGAAAATTTTTAAAAAGAAAACTATTACCTTGCTCTTGGGACAAAGCTTTCAACCTAAAAATTGCTCAGCTCTGTTACATGGCTACACAACTACTTAGAAAATGTGAAACAACTAGCCAATCGATTTTGCACAATTTTCTAAGTTTTAAGGGCTTTAAGACTTGAAGGTTTGCAACAATCAATCTAGGTCATTTTTCAGCCAGTAATATAATAAGTTCATTATTTCCAAAACAGTGTTCTATGGAACAGTAGTCTTCTAAATGCTGCTAATCTAAGAGGTCTGCGTCTCTATCTTGGAGACTTATTATTCATGTAAAATAGTTCTGAGATGTGTAGTAACAAAGAAAACTTGAATCTCATTTTAAACTCAGTGTTTTCCAAATATATTTGAGGAAGAAAAGCCCCAGAAACTCTTTACAGTTACACTAGTTTGCCTGAGTTTTAAATACCAGGTGTAAGCTTAGGAGTCACCAACTGATTCCCTAGCCCATACCCTCTCCTTTAAACTACAGTCTTTATATTTGAAAATTCCATGTAACCTTACCTGGTTTCTTAAACTTTCCATGCTCAAAACTCAGCTCCTGTTTATACAGTCCACTCTCTCAACCCTAACTCAGTCCTCTTTAGGGTTTTCTTCGACTCTGTTTTATTTAAATGCTTTTGATATGCCAGACACTTAGTTCTAAGTGCTTCACATATGATATCTAATCTAGTACCCCAAAACATTATTATCATTAATATTGCTCTTATTATCCCTATGTTAGAGATGGGGAAACTAAGGCAAAGAAAAGTTAAGTGCTTTGCTCTAGAACTAATCTGTTGCAGAGCTTCCTCTCATTTTCAGATCATTACTCATTAACCCTTTTCTCAGGACTCCTTCTGAGGGTCCCCCATTTTCCTATTGTTGCTTAGATGTTTTCTGTCCTTGCCTTTATTTCTCTCCTTAGCACTCCCACTATATATTTTACTTTATTTATTGTCTGCCTTCTACATTAAAACATATGTTTTATGATGGCAGGGATTTTTGTCTCTTTTCTTCACTGCTATCTCCCAGTGTCTGTAAAAGTGCCTGCAGTCAGTGAAAGCTCAAAGAGTATTACTTGAAAGAGTTTTAAAATTTGGCCAGAACACTTGTGTACTAGCAAACATACTCTGGAAATCTGTGGGCTAGACTATTATAATTAATAGACAACTTTCATCTTAAGTGAAGATTATTCAGTTTCTTTTATTTCAAGGATATATATACTAGTCGTGCCAAAAAGTTTCGTAATTATGCAATTTTAAAATTCCACGGCCATAAAAAATTAGGAATCTCTATTCTACTTTTGGATGATGCCTTGGGCTTGTGCTTATTTGCTGCCAGTACCACAAGTATTAAAAGACTTTTACCACAGGAGCTGAGTAAATAAAAGGGTAATTCCTTAATCAAACTGCCTATTATACCACAAATAATGCAATTTAATAATAATCCATAAGACAGAGTCTCAATGGAGGGCAGTGGCACGATCATAGATCACCGTAGCCCTGATCTCCTGGGCTGAAGTGATCCTCCCTCCTTAGCTTCCCAAGTAGCTAGGATGTGATTGACCACAGGTGTGCATCACCATGCTCAGCTAGTTATTATTATTTTTTTTGTAAAGACAGGGTTTCACCATGTCGCCCAGGCTGGTCTTGAACTCTTGGGTTGAAGTGATCCTCCAGCCTCAGCCTCCCAAAGTGCTGGGATTATAGGTGTGAGCCATTGTATTCGGCCTAATAATAATTCTTTAATCCTACATTCAGAGTTTGTGGAGAAACTACAAGGTGCTAAGCACTGTGCTGAGAATTAATTCAGTCACATCTATATCATACGTCTTTAAGGTACACAAAGTTTAAAAATGTCTATACTAGTTTCAACACAGCTTTGAAAATGCTGCTAAGGTGATTTTTACTTATTAGTAAAATAAGTAAAAACTTATTTTTATTAGTAAAAATATCCCTAGCAGCCTTTTGAAACTCAAAAAAATAAAATATTCTTTCAATGTCCTTTCTTTTTCTATGTCCAGTAATTGATTTTTAAATGTTAAATAAATAATTGTATAGATTATGATGCAAAGTATGTATACTGTGAATTTTTAACTAACTTATTTAGTGATACTCTACTTATTTTCTAAGATTATTTGTAATTTAAATTAATAAAAGTGAGTTTTGGTAGAAGAATTAGTATCATATATTTTGTTAAGCCAAATTGATATTTAATATTTTAATCTGAATTACTGAGATATTACTATGTTGTTTTCAGTTTTCATCTTAAATTTTAAATTTTAAATGTGAAACTTACAAACCAGTATACACAGATGGCCAGAATAACTGAATCACAGAAAAGGGTATATATTAGAAAGTAAACTTCCCTACCAGCCTTGACCTCTGGATACCCAGTTCTCTTCTTCAGAAGAGAGTTCAGTTTCTAGAGTATCCTTCAGAAATATTGGTGTTCATTTATAATTTGCCAAACTCAACATATTATTGATTTATTTTTGACTAGAGGCCTACAGATCCAATGCCCATCTTTAAAATGCCTGTCACATAGACCTAGAAATAGAAATTCCATTTGACCCAGCAACCCCATTACTGGTGGTATATATCCAAAGGATTATAAAGTGTTCTATTATAAGGACACATGCACACGAATGTTCACTGCAGCACTGTTTACAATAGCAAAGACTTGGAACCAACCCAAACGCCCATCGAAGATAGACCAGACGGGAAAATGTAGCACATATACACCATGGAATACTATGCAGCCATAAAAAATGATGAGTTCGTGTCCTTTGTAGGGACATGGATGAACCTAGAAACCATCATTCTCAGCAAACTGACACAAGAACAGAAAA